>NW_004624870.1:3680437-3802862 GCF_000247695.1 Heterocephalus glaber
AGAACTATAAAATAACCTTAAAGTCCTTTTCTGATGTTGAATGTACATAAAATTTTGGATATTAATTATCTTTATATGCATGTACATTTATACATATTGAGAGCTTTCTTTGTTTTGTGGTTCTGGGAATCAAACCTAGGACCTTTGCACTGAGCTACATTGCAGCCTTTTTAAAATTTTGAGACAGCCTCACTAAATTACTAAGTTTTCCTGGTTTGACTCGAAGTTGTAGTCCTCCTGCTCAACTTTCCACAGTAGGATTACAAGCATGGGAACATGCATGCCTACAGTTTTTAATTCAAGTGACTTAATATGTATAATTCTGTAACTTGCCTTTTGCATTTAGTTGTAGAACTCAGAGAACTTTCAAAGTCTGTCCATACCTCATGTATAAATGGTGCTGGTATGTTTCATTCATGGCTTTACCATCATGTCCTTAATGATAGAAATTTAAGACCTATTTTTTTCCATTACAAACAATATTGAAGTGAACATTTTAATTAATAGTTTATGAAGATAGACTCTTAGAAATGGTATATCTGACTTCAGATACTTAAGCATTTATATATTTACATTTATGTGTTTCTAGTCACACCAGCAGTATCTGAGAATGCACTTTATTCTGTCTTCTAACACTATCAATATTTGTTAAATATTTGTTATAATAACTTTTATCTCTAGAATTTAGAAGCTTATTTTCATATTTTCTCATAATTGGTGTTTCTTTTCTGTAGCCTGTTCATATCCTTTACTTCCTTTTGTTTGTTTGTTTTCTGTTAAGATGTTTAGCCTTTTTTAAAAAATTGATTTGCTGCTACTCTATATTGTAGACCTCATTAATTTATCTATTTTATTTGGTGCAAATATTCTCTGGCTCTTACTGATTTGTTTTAACTTCATTGAGGGTGTCTTTCATAGTTCAGATTTTTTGTTTTTGTGTAGTCAAATTTGTCAAATGTTTATATTTGCACCCTCTCAGATTTATGTCTTGCTTAGGGATCTTTATTAGTCTTCGAAATATAAAAATATTTTTTGTTGTCTTTTTTTTTTCAAACTAAAATATCATTTATTGCATTATATCTATTCATTAAACAAATACAACAAAACTCCTCATCACCTGACCTCAGAATCATCCCAAATAGTGACTTGAAAGTTATTTTCTTTGATTTATGTTGTACTATAGTGATCAAATGATAGTTGAGAAACAGTGTTACATTCCCCATAATATGAAATTGTACAGCTGTATTTAAGAAGATAAACTTACATATCTACCATCTAAAACTTTAGATGGCATTTCAAATGTTGTTTTTACAGGTTGCCTTTCTGAATCTTTGAAACCAATCAATCTAGATGCAAATGTGTCTTTCTTTCCTTAAGATGGTTTTGGTAGCAACGGTTTTATAGTCTTATGTTTTATCTTTGACATTTAATCCCCGTGGAATTGTTTCTGTATATGGTGTGAGGAAGGAATTTGACTACTTTTTTAAAAATAGAAAACCCCAACATAAATTTTTTAAATACTGATTTTTTTTTTTTCACTTTGAAAATCCTATTTTATCTACTATATGCAGTCATATTCATGCTTCTGTTTCTGGGCTGAAAACAATTAATCCTAATATAAAACTCTCACCAAATCAAATGTTCTTAATACAGATGTGCAGCTTTCCAATCTCAAAACCAAAATAATTTTCTTTGGGAAAGGTTGTCACTCAACTCTGATTATTCTTTTACCATTTGTACCCTCAGCATTTACAGCTGAGTTTTCTTTCTTCTGTCGTTTGTTATTCTGTGTTACTTCTGAAACATTTTGCCTTAAGAATAGACTTGATACTGGGCCAGGGATTTAGCTCAGTGGTTCCAGCGCCTGCCTTGCAAGTGCAAGGTCCTGAGTTCGATCCCCAGTACCAAAAAAAAGAAAAAAAAAGAATAGACTTGATTTTCCCTGTAAATGGTGGCAGCACCAATACCTTTTAATTAATTAATTAATTAATTACATTTCCCCCAACTGTATTAGGTTCTGTATGGAGCTCTGAAGAAGTCAAGTTCGTTGGAATCTATATTGTTCTTGTTTACTTCCAGAAGAAATGATAATATCATGCACTATAAACATCGAGGAGTCCTTGGTCATCAAATCATATAAGGTTCCTACCGTAGGTCCTACCCTTACTGTTTCTGATTTACTGATTTGAGATTTAGCCCTAGAATTTACAATTCTTAAAAAAAGGAGTCCTTTGCTCTTCCTGCAGGCCAATCCTTTGTAATTAAGATAACAATTGTGCAGCCAGGGCTGTGGGAACAGAACACCTGGGATAGCAAACAATTTTCTAGGGTTATCTTTTCTAGTTTCATGGCAAGAGATGCTACAAATGAACTCTTGAATCCTGTTATTCCCAAGGCCACACTGACATTTACTTAAATGAAACAAGCTGGAGGGATCTTCCTAACAAAGCTAACCAGTAAAGCCAAACAAGAAAGAAAGGGAAAGCCAAAAGCATCAGATTGTAAATCTCTCTGTGAAGCGTCTTGGATCCTTTCTGAATGAATGGGGATTATGCTGTTGAACCCACACACAGCTCTCTTTAAAGACAGTATCAGCAGGAAGATTTTGTTGCTGGCATCAATCAGTTGCTGTGGAAGCTGACCCAGAATGAACCACTGTGTCTTTTTTCATCTGCTCTAAAGATTATTAAGAGATAGCTGCCAGAGGCAAAATTTGAAAAACTGCCAGGAGTTTGTTTATTCTGATCTGGTTCCTTAGAGATAGAAATGCACAAAAGGCATTATGAAGATGGTAGATTTTGAAATAATAACATTTTATCCTGCCATTTCTATTTCAAGGTCTAATTGGGTCTTGCTGAAAAAAAGGTGAATAGATGCTCCCTTTGTCAAGAAAGGAGAATGGACTTGTAGAATGTTTACGTCCACTAACTAAAATCTAGACCCAGCAAATTAGTTCCTTTATAAAGGATTTCATTTCTTATCATGAATGTACAAGCATATAAGCACCTTGTCTCAGTACAAATACACACACAAAATGCACACACGTATGTTGTATTTTCATGGTTGTAAGGTAACTGCTGGGTCTAAAATTCCATTCCTATTTTCATAGGGGAGGAGAAGTGGAGGGGTCAAAGGTACAAAGTCAAGGTAGTTGAATTGTCCTTAAAAAGAATTGTTCTGGAAGCCTATTGCAACAAATTCTTCTTCTACCTCCATGTATTGCAACACAGCATATTCCTCCCTAGCACAACTGAGACCCTGCTGGTAAACAGTGGAGAATGTATACCAATAGTTAAATAACAAAGTCTACCTTGGGTTACCTCCAAAAGGTTTCTTAAATTTATCAGGTTTTCCCCATTTCCACCACCAGCATCCCAGTAAAACCACAATCTACTGATATTTTTCTAACTGATCTCCCTACGCAGCAAAATTATGTTTATTTAAAAAAAATTATGTCAATATATGTTACTGTGCTGGTTTAAACTTTTAATGGCTTCCTCTATTAGTTAGAATAAAATCTACACATTTCTCAGTGACCTTCAGGACTCATACAATTCACCATTCTCCATTTAATTTTTCTCTTGACTCTTCTAGCTGATACCCTCCAGGGACATAGCCCTCCCTTCAGTACTTTAAGTATACTGTGCTCTTCCAGTGTTGAGGCCTACACACTCATTTCTCCCTCTGTCTTCTCTCTTCAAGTTTTTGTTCAAATGTCTGTTTATTTTGACCATCCCATCCAGATCACTGTGGTGGTCTTTTTGATGTGTCCACATGGTTAAGCTACAGTCTCTAGTTCTTAAAAAGGGACACTAATCTAGGCCTCACTGTGGAGGTGTTTTGTAGGTGATTAAAATCCATAAACAGTTAACTTGAAGAAAAGAAGATTAACCTATATAATCTGGTGTGTGTGTGTGTGTGTCTGTGTGTATTTGTGTGATTCACAGTTAAAAAGCTTAATTAAAAACAGAACTGAAGCCTCTCTGAAGAAGAAACTCCACCCATAGGCCGCAGATTGAATTACACCAAAAATATCTGCCTATCGTGTAGATTTTGGACTTGCCTAGCCAGACCTTTCCTTCTCATGTCAGTTACTTTCAATAAATTTTTCAACGAATGCCTAAAACTGCTTCTGATTTTTCTGGTTGATACCTGCTTGATACAATTCTCCTCTTCCTTCCTATTAGTTGCTCCTCACCACATTGCCCTGTTTATTTCCTCCAAAGCACTTATTCCTCTATAAAATTATCTTGTTTATTTACACATTTGTTTATTTAATGTCTTCCCCTAGTGGGATGTATGCTCCATGAGGGCAGAATGAGCACCTGCCACATTCACCACTGTATCTACAGTTTTTAGAACAGACTATGGACCATAGTCTATTCTTTGTAAATATTTGTTAAAAAAGGAATGGACACAAATCTGATAGTAAAATTTGGCCTAACAATTCTAGCCAAGATTATAGCTATACTTCTTGGTTATAACTGAAACAATGATTTGACAAGACTTCAAAGAAAAATTTTCAAAAATATAGATTGTATTGGGAACTAATGTTAATATCCACTCATAAGAGATTTGTTAAATAAAACATGGTATGTTCATTTGCTGACATGCAACACAACTGTCAATGATGAAAAGGTAGCTCTGTATGTGTTGATAAGGAAATAATTCCAAGAAATGCTAGCAAGTGAAGAAAGAAAGTGATTTGGCAACATATCTAGTAAACTTTGCAAAGGATGAAAAGAGAAAGTTAACATTAGAAACACACACTTTCAAAGATTCCTTATAAAATATATTTGTGAGTAAAAAAGCTCTAAAATCTCCTGGTTAAGTCATTGAAAAATATTCTAAAATGTAGGGGTTTCAAAAAAAGCCTCAGGACCGGGGTTTAGCTCAGTGGTGCCACCGCCTGCCTCGCAAGCACAAGGTCTCGAGTTTGATCCCCTGTACCAAAGAAACAAAAACAAAAACAAAAACACAAAAATCTCAGATGGAGTCACTGTTTCTTCCTTTTTTTGCTGGGATTGGCATGTTCAATATCTGATATCTGGTGTTGTTAGATAGTGAAAGAGCATACTTTCCTTTCCCCTGTCTTCTCAAAATATCAGGCTGCAATAGTTATGTAAATTATGACCTTTCTGGATACACTGTTTTACCTTTGTGGTCTACTCTCACCTGGATCAATCACTTTCTGCGTGTTTCTTGGTTCATTGTTAATTTAACTAATGTGTAGAACTGAGTGCCTTGCTTGGGTGCGGAGCACAAGAAAGCACAGACTCATGGGGTAGTTCCTCTTTTCAAGGAGTGTTAGAATTTCTTCCTGCGTGTCACTTATGATGTGAGACCTGTTTAGTGCATCAACAACTTTGGAGGTCATAGGAAAGGCTTTGTTATGCTTAGAAGACACTAAGAGACTCATCTTAGAGAATGGAGAGTGTGGTCTCTCTACAGCTTCCCAGGTTTACTGAAAGTCAACTTACAAGAACTGTTCTTCGGTTCCAGAAAGCAACTCCAGACTTTTTCCTTTGGTTCTTTTTTTATGGAAAATTAATAAAATACTGCTATGGTTTAAGTACAATTTGGTTGAGTATTTCCACCAAAATTCATGTTGAAATTTAATTTCCATTGTGAGGTATGAAGAAGTGGGACTGGGTGAGGCCTTCAGAAAGTGATATCATGCAGGCTCTATGCTCATGAACAATTCATCCATATGTTCATGAGTGGATGAATGGGTGATCTTGAGAGTGGATCTGTTAGAACAGCTAGCATGGCTCCCTCTCTTGTATGCACCCCTGTTACTATGGGATGCCCTGAACTGTCTTAGAGAGTCCCTGTTAGCAAGAAGGGCCTCACTGGTGCAGCAATCTAAGACCCAATCTTGTACTTGGGTCTCCTGGCACCCAGAACCATGAACTGAATAAATCTCTATTCTTTAAAAATTATCCAGTCTGAGGTATTCTGTTATAGCAAGAGACAGTGGACCAAGCTATGTGTCAAATCTTAGTGCTTACAAATATTTGACTTTTTGCTTAAGATCAGACCAAAGAAATGAGCCTTGAGGCCAGGTCAGTGAGAGACAGTAAGAGGTTCACATTGATTTGCAATTTGATTTAATGAAGAGCAAACTTATTTTCAACATGTTGTCTGTCAAGTGCTGTGATGAGTGATTAGTCTAAGGAGGAACAGGGAAAGATGAGAAACAGACACAGCTACATAAAATTATACTGTCACATAGTCCAAAAGTTATTAGATTTAAGCAAAAAAGCAGATTGAATTATGCTGGAGTAGAAGTTTTTTCCTCTTTCTGTTTTATTTTTGGAAGAGTTAGGGTTGATCGAGATATTGAACACTGGTGAGATTCTTATAGATGGAAATTGCTGGCAGAGGAGGGAGGAAATTAGCGGGAGAACATTTTAAAGTTGTTTATTTTGTTTCAACTTGAATTATAGGAATTTGGAAATATGTAGAGCTGTATTGATAAAAGGTCTTTTATTGCACAAAAATTGTAATTATAATTATCCCCTAAATGAAAAACACAACTCATGGTATAATTTCTAAGCTGTAGTCTGAATGGGTAGTAAGCTGTGTTCAAATTATTGTTTGATGTTAACACTTCTTTTGTTGGTGAAGAAACATCTTTATTATTATTTCATTATGTTATTGTTTGGGCTCAAAACCATTCAGTTGTTTATAGGTATTGGAAATTCTCTGATTGTGGCAATTATATTGCTATTACTTCAACATTTATAATTATTAAAATTTAAAATTCTTAGTTAAAAATGTTGCCCAAACTTTTATTACATGCTAGTGCTAAGCCTGACAGAAAAATGTACTTATGAAACCAGTAACTTTGGAATGAAGCTAGATGTGGCAAAAACCTCTAAAGGAGACCAAGCAATGGCTTTGTTACATGGTAATGGTCATTTAGAAGAATGTGTTCTATAAAATATTAGAGCTAATGTGCAGAAAAAATAAAGCCGAGTACTTTATAGTGGATGTGTAACATTGAGGTTCACAAAAATTCTGTAATTGGAAAAAACCCGGTGAAAGTGGAAAAATTGATGGCTGCGCGTCTATGAGAACAATTTTGCTTGTAGCTGTATGTGTTTGGAGAACATATACTCCTAACATTATTGCAGGATAATGGTCCTAAGATATGAAACAAGTTCCTTGCATTAATTGTGACCACCTCTGGCTGAGAAGTCCCTCTGCGGGAAAGACTAGAGGAGGGAAAACTCAACCTTGGTGGAGCACACACCATAGGAGCCAGAATGGAAAAGGAAGCTCAGAGCACTTGTGGAAGGTCTCTAGTCCCCAGTGAAAGCACTGACGTTTAGTAGGCAATAGAGAAACTACTGAAAGTAGTTAGCAGGGTGGTTGTGATCCATTTTCTATTGCCATTACTGAATACCTGAGACTGGATAATGTAAAAGGAAAAAAATGCCTTGCAGTTCTGGAAGCTAGAAAGTCCAAGAGCATGATTCTACTAATAGCCTGCTCAGCATCAGGTGAGGGCCTTCTCGCTGAATTCCAACTGCTGCAGGGCATCACATGGTGGAACAGCAAGCTGCTGGCTTGGGTTTCTCTTCCTTTGTACATAAAGCCACTAATGCCATCACGAGACTCCACCGTCATGCCCTTCCCAAATCCTAATTACATACCAAAGGGTTCACTTCCAAATTCCATCAACACAAGAACATGGGGTTTAAATTTCCAACACATGAGCTTTGGGGGGAAGTTTCCAAGCTAGAGTAGGGGTCATACTATGCCTGAAATTGTAGATGCTCAACAAAGTTCAGGATTAAGTGAATGACCAATCAGAACCACCCTCAGGAAGTTATTAATACTTTCATAGAAGAGATAATACATGAGATGTACCTAGGACCTGAGACCCAATTGAGGTGTGTTCAAAATTTCTCTTTGGCCAAAGTCAACTGTCCCTCAGGCCCTGCTGCTTTCACAAAGCCCGAAATAAGAGACACTTGCACTGATTCCTGGAATCTCAGACTTCTGGGAAATCAGGAAAAGCTGTTCTGAAGTACATATGGTCCACAAAAACAGCAACTAACTCTCTCTCTTTCTCACTCTCTCTCTCTTCTTGTGACAGAATTACACAGCTGTTTCCTAAATCAAAAATCAGTTTGCTAAATTATTTTTACTAGTGACACAGGGATAATTGCTTCTGGAAAACATCTGTTTCATAATTAGAAAACAAAGATTTCTTCACCCCAAGTGAATGTAATTACTTTTCCACACCAGAGGGAAAGTTTCAGAATCAGCAAAATTCAATGGGGGCTGTTTACAGTGAAATTTCTCTTTTCTGTTTCTTCTAAAGTAGCTGAGAGATTGCAAGAAAATCCATGTTTTATAGGCTGTAATAGAATAAAGCAAAGCTCCCAAAGCTGTATGGGTCTAAGACAAATAACTCCAGTACATTTAATTCAGTCGGTTCAAAGGAATTCTACTTTGAAAAGAAGTGAGGGGATTCCAGGGTGTTAGGGGCCTCTTCTGGCAAGCCCATAAGTAATTATAATTCTGGAGGTTCATTCACCTCTCACAGGCAACAGGGCCTATTTTATTTGCCATGGGATGGATCTGATTTGCTGTTTGTGCTGGTGTTTTGTGGACATAGCTTGCTGTGATTCCACACATCCTAAGACAGTGCTACTGTGAAGTCTAAGGGTCAGCCCTGTCTTGTTTTTCAACCCATACTTGACACTTTGGTCCACCATAGCCTAAACTTTTGTTCTACAGCTCTCTCTATATCACATCTAGATGCCAATACTGTTATTCTGTTTGTTCAGACTCTTGAATTTCCAGGCTCAACCTAACCCCAATTTCATTAGCTTCCTTAATCTATTCTCACCAGATCTCTCACTTTCAATATTTTGCTTCCAAAAGTAGATCCCTTTCTGTGCTAGTCAAACAAGGATGCTCTTTTCTCCTTACTTTCCCTACCTCCTTGTTCTTTGCAGTTACTCTTCCCCTGACCAAGGATATTGGTTATGGTTCTGTCTTATATATATTTTTCTCAGTCTATGTACTCTTTCCAAGGCAGCCTCATTGTTTTCTGCAACTTTAGTTTTTATTAACTTGCAGTCTGTAGACTTGGCATAGCCTGGCTTCTGAGCTCCAGATTCCTGTAGTCAACCAACAACTGATTGCTTCCTCTTCTGTGTTTTTTGTTTCCTAGAGCTTCTGGACCACATAACAGCAGGCCGAGAGGTTGGAGACAACAGAAATTCATTGTTTCACAGTCTGGGAGGTTAGATGTACAAAATCAAGGTGTGGCCCCCAGCCATGTTCCCTCTGAAAGAAGGGAAGAGTCCTTCCTTACCTCTTATAGTTTCGTGGTAGCTGGAAATCTGGGGCATTCTGTAGTTTGTGACAGCCTAACACCAGTCTCCACCTCCATCTTCCCATGACCATGTTGCTTTTGTGTATCCAGATTTCCCTCTTCTTATAAGGGCAACAGCCACTGCATTAGAACCCCCCTTTTCAATGCTAGTTAACCACATGTCACCTTAATTATATCTAGAAAGACCCTATTTCCAAATAAAGTCGTGTTCACAGATTCTGAGTGAACATAAATTTTTGATAGATACCATTCAACCCAGTACAGATGTCTTATAGTTTCCTCAAGCTCAAACCCCTCAAGAATGAGTTCAGCCTCTGCCCTTGAATTTATTCTTCCTCAAAGGACCTCACACTAGTGAATAGCACTACCATCCTCCCTACTATTTAGGTCTTAAACCCGGGAGCTCTCCATGACTTTTGTTTCTTGGCTTCCTTATTCAGACAATGTCAGCTGCTATGGATGCTAAGTGTCTGCCAAAGCAATGTGAAGTCCATCCCCAAGCCCACAGCGTGTCTTTCCCAGATGTCTGCACCAGCCTGCAACTGGCCCTGTTCTCTGCCCTCCTGCTTTTCATCTTGGAGGCAGAGAGATCTCTTCCAAACACTGCTCTCATCATCCACAGCCTTGCTCAGAAACCTTCTGTGACTTCCCTTTGCCTTAATGTAAGTCTCACATCTCCTAATGAGACTGCAAGGCTTCCTGCCCTTTGCCTCTTTTCTCTCAGAGCTCTCCACTTCTTACCTCATGTTGTGTGGTCCAGCTGAGATTCTACTTTCCTTCAGTTTTTCTAATGCTTCTTGCCTCTGGATCTTTGAACATGCAGTACCTCTATCAGGATGTTCATCTGTCTGCAACACGCCCTCTCTGCTATCAACTTCTAGTTCACTACTGAAATAAGTATAATCCAGAATATTATTTTTCCAACAACTGGCCTAAAGCTCTCCTCCTCTTTCCTCCCTTCCCTGGTCCTCCTGAAGCAGGAAAGCTGCCCTTGATGTGCTCCCACAGCCCTCTCTTAAAATCCATTTTCACAGTTTGTTTTAAGTTTTTTGTCTCCCTTTAGTGTTCCTATGATCTCGGAAGGTGAGTCTTATTTACTTTGAAATCTCCAGGAACTTTGGAATCTCAGTAACTGAGACCCTCAATGAAGACTTTTGGAACAATTGAATGTCAGTGAGAGGGGACAGTAGGTTTCTTGGTGTGTCCCAGATATGCCTAGTGTCCTGCCTGTGTCCCCTCTGCTGACCCAGGAGATCACCTTGGCGCATTTTCATACAGACCTACAGTTCCTTGCATTTCTGAGGTCAGAGCAGACCCAACATGCTGGAGAGGGGAAACCTTTAGTAGAGGTTTCCACCCTCAGATACCTCACCCACTCTTCAGAGGATCCAAATGGGGTAGAGTCCTGGGTACTGGTAGTGGTAACCTACTCATTACACATATTTGCTAGCTTCCTACGCATCCTTGCATTCTTTCACTGGGCTTCATGGGATCATTTCTCAAATAAACAAGTTATCTAAGATGCTTGAGTCAGGGTCTGCTCCAGAGGAACCAAAAATGACACAGACACTTTTGTGGGGTAATCTCATGCCAGAAGGCTCCCTCAGAAAAGGAATTTCCAGAAACTTCTGTACACTCACTTTGTTATTATATTTCAATTTTTACCTAATGAAGGCCTGACAGACCATCTTCTGTCCTTATCTGTCTGTCTTTCTCTACTGGGGACTGAATCCAGGCTTTTTGCACTGAGCTGCATCCCCATTCCCACCTCCTTTTATTTATTTTGAGACAGGATCTCATTAAGTCACTAAGTTGCCCAGGCTGGGCTTGAACTGGTGATCCTCCAGCCTCAGCCTCCCAGAGTGCTGGGATTACAGGGGTGTGGCACCACACTAGCCTCATTCTTTTATTGTACAGATAAAGAAGCTGAAACCTGCCCATTTTCTCCCCATTGCCCTTTCCATACCTTTCTTCCAACTTTTGAACTTCCCTTGACTTCACCACCCAGATGATGTTTCCTATGGTGGCAGCCAGAGCCCTAGGGTTTGGGAGCCCTGAGTGTTCTTGGTGCTGCTATTGCACTGGCTGCTTGTGCTGTGTTGTCAAAGGCTTTGAAATGCTCTCCATTCAAGACAGTGATGTCGAGTCCTGTTTGATGAAAGGTTCCTGAACAGTATAGCCTTTCCAGGGAAGATTTCTATTTTGTTCCACCTTAGACAAAGGAGTCTTTGAGTCTTCCCCCTTGCTTCCCAAATCATCTTTTCCACGGAGGTGGAATATTAATGCCAAACGCAAGTGGAGTGAGATGTCAAGACTTTGACTTTGTCCTGGTAAGGTGTCTTCACTTCCATTAATTCCTCTGTCCACAATAACCCTCCTTAGTGTCAGTGCACATCTAGTTTAGAAGGTGAGTCTTGGACTCAGAGTGCAAAGCCTGAGCTCTCCTTAGTGATTACATCACCGTTTCTCTGCTCTCTGGGTAGAGGGAATTTAGAGATAGCATCATTCGAGTAGAGACACTGGAAATATAGGCATATCTTGTTTTATGTGGTTCACACAGTTATTTAACAAATATTTGTTAAATATCTGTTCTATATGCACTGCTACAAGAACTGCAATACTGCAGTGGCTATAATGAAGGGTTTAATGTGGGTAGGGAAAATAGGCATTATATAATTGAACAGAGAAATATATGGTGTCAGGTGGTGACAGGTTCTAGAAAGGAAAATAAAACAGATTGAGGGGATAGACTGATGGGGGCTTTGTTTCTAATACTGTGGCCAAGGAACATGTTTCTGAGAACATGACATTTGAGAGGACACCTGCAGGAATCGGGGCAGTGAGCCCTGTCGTGCCTGTTTCAAGAAGAGGGAATGTCTCCTGCAGAGGCCCGAGGCAGGATCACTCCAGGTGTACCAACTGGCAAGGAGACAAGTGTGGCTGCCCCAGGGCAAGTTGGGAGAGGAGGGCAGAGAGTTTATTCTGAAAAGCTGAGAAGAGACTGGGGAGTCCTGAGCAGAGCAGAGGATCAGTGGGATCTGATTTATGTTACAGGAGGAAGTATCTGTCTACTGCATTGAGGAGACCCTGGGGCAGGCAAGGCAGAAGTGAGGAGACTTATTGAAATAGATGCAATCCGGAATACTGTTTTCTCTAAACTGGCATTTTTGAAGAAATCATGGAATAAATATTTTTATAAAGTGCAGATACATTTTTTTTTCCTCCACAAAGATGTAGCAAGAATCTGAAGCCTGGAGAGGGTACATAAATTTTCCCAGCTCACAAAGCTGCTAAGTAGGAGAGCCACGATAGGAATCTAGAGAACACCAAAGTGCAAATATTTAATCTCTCCTCTACGTTGCACCCACATTTGCTTCATTTGGTTCATTTGGTTATCTGTGTTATCTGGGAGGAAGATTTTTCTACTTCTATGTTGCAACTGAGAAAACTAAGGTCAAAGAAATTAAATAATTAACTAAGTTTTCCTTAGATATGACATCAAAATCACAACCTATAAAAGAACACATTGATAAATTGGACTGCATCTAGGTTAAAAACTTGTGCTTCTGAAAAGACATTATTAAGAGAGCTAAAAACTGAAGAAAATATTTGCAAATCATATCTGACAAAGAATTTGTATCTAAGTTAATAAAGAGCTCTCAAAAATGTAAGAAAATATCCCTACTTAAAACTAATCAAACACTACATAGGCACTGTTATGGTTTATGTCTAAATGACCCCCAAGAGCCTCATGTGTACAGAGCCTGGGCTTTTGGAAGGTACCTGGATTATGAGGGCATTGTAGCTGACTTGTTGTTAGGAAGTCGGTTCTGGTTAGAAGAGGTGGGTCACTGGGGCATGACCCAGAAGGATGTGTCTCTCTTCCTGGCTCCTCACGTCACTCTGCTTCCTGGCTGCCATGAGATGAGTAGCTGTCCTCAGTTATGCTTCTGTGCCAGGTCATCCTGCCTTGGCGTCAGCCAACTATGGGATGAAACGTGAGGCAAAATAAACCTCTCCTCCTTTCAGTTGTGGGTGTTCGGTATTTCGTCCCAGCAACTAATGTGTCTAAGACAGACACTACACCAAAGAAGAAATACCAGTGACAAACAAACAATATTAGTCATTTGAGAAATGTAAATTAAGATCAAGAGGTTCTACCATATGCCTGTTAGAATGGCTAAAACTGAAATGACTGACAGTGTTGAGTGTTGACAAGGACATGGAAGAAGGACTGGAACATGTTCACTGTCCTGGTGGAGATGTTAAATGGTACGATTGCTTTGGAAAGCAGTCTGGTAGCTTCTCAAAAGGTTAAATACTTTCTTAGTGTGTGATTCAAATACTGAAACTCTATTTACCCAAAATAAAAAGAGCTATGTGTTCAAATAAAGAGCTGCACAAAGATGTTCATCACAGCTCTATTCGTAATAGTAAAAAACGAGAAACAACTCAAACATCTACCAGCACATGAATGGGAAAGTGAGCTATCTCTCCATACTCACCACAACAAGGAATGGGCTACTGATCCACACAACAACTCAGACAAATCTCAAAATAATTACACTGAATGAAAGAATGAGGATGGAAGAGTTCACATTATTTTATTGCATTTACGTGTACTTCCAGAAAACGCAAATAAATCTAAAATGACAGAAAGAACAGTAGCAGTTAGGACAAAACCAGGAAGAAGGAATAGAAAAGAGGCATGGGGAAACTTTGGAGAGTGATGGATATGGTCACAATCTCCAAGATGGTGATAGTTTCATGACTATAAATTTGTCAAATTTATCAGATTGTACTCTTTATCTTAAAGTCTACTTTGTCTCATGTTAGTATTGCCATGTCAGCTTTCTTACAGTTGAAATTGTATATGTTACATCTGTATATGTGATTGTATGGAAGTTATACCTCAATACAGTTATTTTCTTTTTAAATAACTCGTGGAAATTCTCACACACAATAAATGGCACAACCACAAACTTGAGTCCAGGACTATCTGATTCTAAGGCCCATGCTCTTGACTTCTCTGTAATTAAGACTTCCTCTGTGATTCAAATAGCCTGTCTTAGTTTGTGTGGTTGGTGTGGTTGGGCTTCCCTATATTGGATTATTTTGGAACAAAGAACAGCATTTGTTCATATACCTCTGAAGAAAGGGAAAAATAACCCAAAATTTCCACAGGGCAATTTGGCAATGTCTTGAAAGATTTATGAATGCACATATGCTTTCCTTCATCAATTCCAAATCTAGGCCTCCATCTTAAGGAAGTAATAACAGATTTCTGCAAAGGCATGTTTGCAGGCAGAATAAACACATTTTTTATAAAAATAAAAATAGAAAAATTAATCTGTATCATACGGCCATTGAAACTGTTTAGTAGAATATTTTCTGACATGAAAAACTATTTAAGCTTATATTATTATGTGGAAGGATTCATTTTAATAAAAAATGTCATCTATGTAAAGGAAAAAGTCTGGGAGTAAGTTTTAAGAAGTTGCTATGGTAGCTATGTGTTGAAGAATACAGATTACAGCTATTTTAATTCTATTCTTTGTGCTATTTTTTTCAATTTTTTTTTACAAATAGCTATGCAATAATTTTGCATCAGATTTTTAAAAATTAGTTTGCCATTAAAAAAGAAAGTACACATTATTGTACGTTTGCTCTCTCAAGTGGACTCAAACTTCACTTGTAGTGACACTGGGCCTATAAGTGCAATATAGGATTATAAACCTAATGGTTCAAGGAAGCAGTGTTGCTAATTGGGACAGGTGGGGACGTGAATGTAACAGAGACCAGCAAGGTAATTGTGGCAGAGGATTCATGGTTAGGAAAGGAAAGAGTGTATCTTATCCTAACGGGGATCCTGTGTTCAGATCAAGGGTCTTAATATATAGAATGTATACATAAGATTTGCAGATGAATTGATGCACCTATATGTCAGATCACTGTTGGTTCCCCAACCTTATCTTCTTGGCATGAAGTCACTTTACCTCCTAGCTCTGTTTGAAACCTTAAGGTGAGGTAATCACTTCCTATGCCTCACTTCCCCATCAGCTTTACTCATTGCCATTTGGCTACAAATGCTCTGTTGCCCATGTGAGTACGAATATGAATATCTTTCCGGTCTTTTTGTTCCTCTACAGCTGTGATGCTATTACACCAAGAATGGGTAGGTGGACATAGGTAGAAAGACACGGTCAGGAGACTGAAATATAATACAACAGAAGAGAACCTCCCTCACAGAGTGCATTCTAAGGAGGGATGGGAGGGTCAGTGCAAGTAGGGGCGAGGCCCAGCTGCGCTGGTGACCACTTCATGGCAGACTGGCCAAATTACATCTCTTGGTCTAAGATCTTTATTAAAGGCCTGCACCTGGGAGACATTTTGGCCTATCAAGGTGAATCATTATGGCAGACTGGGCATAATAATAGTAATTTAAAGGGAGTTAAAAGGAGAGTCTAAATTAGGACAGGGTTTTATATTTCAATGTCTCTCAAGAAGAGTCTGTTGGAAAAAAAAAATGTCCCCGGAGGGAATCATGAACAGAGTAATCATTTGAAGGTAAACTTGACTAGCTGTAGTGTGCAAGTTTAGGAACACTCAGCGAATTCTGTGGCTTTGGTCCTATTGTTTTTTTCTACAACATTTCATTACAGAATAGTTTTCCACAGGCACTTAGTCTACCGTGTGACTCAGTAATGCTAAATTAGGACTTTTCAGCAAATGCTTCTTTGTCTTTACTAGCACAGCCATTGCTACATGTTTCCCTATTAGGAAGACTTCAAAATGACTTTCTTGAGGAACCCTGGATGGAAGAGGGAACTCTTTTCTGTCTCTAGCTGTGCTCCACACAATATTTCACATACTCTGTACCCAGCAGGGTGAACTGGAGAAAGGGAGGGAGGAAAGGTCATTGTATTGCTGCACCTTATAATACCTAACAGAGGAAATGCACAGCATAGGTGTGGGAGTTTGGTTAACTTGTGGTAAAAAATAAACGTGGTTTCCTGTGTGGCTCTTATTTTCATTCCTTCCTTCCTTCCTTTCATTCTTACTTCCATTCAAGTAGTAAGGAGTGGCTAGGACTTCCTGCCAGGACTAACATTTTATGCAGACAAAGACGTTGTCATTTGAGGACCAAAAATATCAATACCTGCAATCTTCCAAGAACTCTCACTTCTCACTCATAAGTATCTTTCCTTAAAATAATATTGAGTATTTGAATTTGGGCTAAATAATCATGTTACTTGGAATCTTGAATGAAGTATTATAATCTTGAAGCATTGTAATCTTGAAGCGTTAAAATCTTGTAATACATCTAATTAGTTTAATGAAATTCTCAGTCCAGAGGACATTCATTTGTACATCCATCCATCCATCCATCCACCCACCCACCTACCCATCCATCCATCCAAAGAAGGGGATGAATGTTCTGTGTTGAGCGGACAGCAAGTTCACAGGCTGCGAGGAATGACAAGCTTGGTTTTCCTAAAGCAAAAAGGTAGATTACTGAGCTAAAGCATAATGAAGAGTGGGGAGAAAAGGTAAGAGGCATTAGGAAGAGAAGAGAAAAAGGAGAGAGGTGATCGTGGGGCCAGGTCATGGAGATCTCTTTAGGTCATGGGTAAAGACTTGGTGAGTTTGTTTTCAGGATGGAGGCGACTCATTTGTGGGCTTTTATTCATGGGAGGGACATGACGTAATTTGGAGCTCAGATGTATCACTCAGGCTGTGTGGAGAAGGGATTTTGGGGAGTCAAGAATAGAAACTAGAGGTCCAAGAAAGATGTGGCGGTGCTAATGGAGAGAGAAGGGCAGATTCAGGATACGGAGCTGACAGGATGTGGAGAGAGAGGGGAAGGCACAATGTTGTGGTAGCCAACAATGTTCCTAGTTATATGGCTTGGCTAGATGTTGACATCACTGTCTAGAATTTGAAACACTGGGGGTGATCAGACTTGGAGAACAAGGGACAACCAATAGTTCTGTTTTATAAATACTGAAGTTTTCAACATCTATCCATTCCCTGAGAAAAGGTTTCCAGTGGAGGATATGCAAGACTGGAGCTCAGGAGAAAGACAGGCAGGGGGTAGACATTTGGGTGTCATCAGCAAGTAGAATATATTTAAGGCTGTGGGACTAGAAAAGGTCACCTAGAAGGAAGATTGTGGGTAGAGAAAAGGGGGCTCCAAAACTTAGAGATGGGTAAGAGGAGAAGGAACCAGCAAAGATGCCATTATCAGCTCAATTTGAGGCTGGTAAGCATGGGGAATGGGCGGACTCCAGAAAGACAGTAGAGCTTTGGCTGACACTTGTAAGTCTGAATGTCTCATATCAGAAATCAAAGTTTTGCAAGTATGTTGGCTACTTAGGCTGTTCAGTCCCATAAGTTATTCTGTATAATAGATGATTTTCATGGAGTCATTTCTAGTTTGGGGAAGCAAAAAGGATAAACTTTCTGACATTGTCTAGCTATCTAGGATTCTGGGGAAAATTCCACATTATTGAAGTCAAAATACTCCTTGATCTCTCAGTTCATAGAGTTAATTCAGGGCAGTGGTGAGAACACATTGGGAACTCGGCTTCCTGTTCTATCCTCATCATCAACTAGCTTGGTGATCTTGAGGGAATTATTTAACCTCTCTGAGCTTCATGTCTCTAATACTCCACATTGAGTTGTTAGTGCTTACTCCAGTGCGCGCGCGTGCGAGTGTATGTGTGTGTGTGTGTGTGTGTGTGTGGCAGGCAATGGGGAGAGCACATGGCTAGGGCTCTATAAGAGGTTATTTTTGTAGTGTGGGGTCCCTGCATTCCACCTTGCCTTCCTCCCAAACCGTGCTCTTTGCTCAGTATTGTGCTCAGTTTTTCTTTTGTCAAAGTTTCCCTCCATTTTGCAATACATTTTATCCTCGTTTTTGCCTTTCCACTTCCACTTGTCTTCTGTTCTGCATCCTTTACTCAATAGTCAACAAGCATTTTTAAAGCTTTGTCTGTTTTCAGCTCTGTACCAAACACTGGGCATCATGAACTCTTCTTGAACAATATTACCTTACATCCCTTTTCCAACCATCCATCCATCCATCCATCCATGCCTTCAGCCTCTTCGTGCCTCTTCACTCCCAGCTGAGTTTTTACAATATAACATTGATTTGACACAGTCTTCTGACTTTTAATAATACAAGTTTGTATATTTGCTATTTCAGTGAGACTGTGATTTCTTGGGTCTAAAGAGAATATCTGATACTGTAAAAAAAGGGGAAAGAAAAGAAGGGAAAGGAAAAAAATATGAGAAAAGGAAAAAACAGAAACAAAGACTTTATAAGTAGGGAGGGGCAGAGGGGTTGAAGGGAGGGCAAGGAAATGGGGAAAAAATAAGAACCAAGATATATTATGTACAGGAACAAATTCCCAATGATGAATGTCATCATATTGTATACATGTTGTACCAGTAAACTTAATAAATTTTTAAAAAATGATGGAAAAAATTTTAAAAATAATCAGAACATAGAGTAAAAGGCCAGATACCAACAGGCATGCAACATCTTCATGTTAAGGTAGAATGAGACGTGAAAAGTGATTTGCCCAGCCTAGCTAGAGAAGTCCTCCAAACATAGCCTTCCTCTTGATTTCCTGCCAGACTGCTGCAATGTGGCCATTTTCAGACTGTGATTTACAAGATGGGCAGAAATGCCTCAATTACACAAATCACACAGTGCTGTCTAAGAAAAAAGCCTGCCAATTGCAGAAAAGTCTGCTGACATTCATTTTTGTTGGTCGCAGCCTTCAAACATCTAACATGTTTTCTGCCCTCTGTCATAGATGCATTTACCTCGGAGTCACCTTGTGCTCTCATTAGAGCCTTCTTCTATTTCTGGAAACAGCTACTGTATTGCTGCAAAACCACACCAGATGTCCCAATGCCTGGGTGCCAGGGTATTTAAAAAAATTAATTCAGTTCTTTGCTAGACACTTAATGAGTAGCCAGTGAGGGCTGGACATTGAAGTGGGCCTGAGGGGATAGACTGGTGATTACCACTCTCTAGGAAACCAGAGCCCTCAAGGCAGACAACAGACAACTACAATTTGTTGTGATAAATGTTATAAACATGGAGCAGAAGAGAGAACTAATTCTGCCTGTGAGCTGGGAGAAAGCCTTCCGGAGAACGTGAAGGATAACTAGGAGTTCCCGAACAGAAAGAGAAGGAAGGACATTTGCGGCAGAAGGAATATTATGTTCCAAGGCACAGAGGAGTGTGAGTTCAGGATAGTCAAGGTATGAATGGGACAGGGTGGGAATCGAAGAAGCTGGGTGAGAAAAAGCAAAAGATGAGGCTGGAATTGGACAACATGCTAGGAATTTGGACTCTAACTGTATGTAGGCAATGGACAGCCATTGGAAGATTGAGGAGATATAATTACTTTGTGTTTCAGAAAAATTTCTTTAAAAGGCAGAATGGTTGGCAGGTAATTGTTAACTATAGAGGAGAGATGATGAGAGCCAAATGAAGGTAGTGGAAGGGACATGGAGACAGGGGACATTATTAATTTAAAAAACATTTAGAGAGTAGGAGCAATAGGTGATTAACCCTAAGATTTCCAGTTCCAACAGTTTAGCAGCTGGCAGATCTATTAAGAGAGATGGGGAAGATTAGAAGGAATAAAATCATTGGAGGTAATGTGATATTTTGGGATTGGGACATACTGAATTTAGAGACACCCAGGCAAGTCTAGAACTCAAGGAGAGATGGGTGAAGATATAAATGGAGTTGCTTCAGGGTTTTAGATCTTCTCTGCTTCAAATTTTGCTTACAGATCAACAACTTTAGAGTAAAATAGGAAACTTTATCTTAGTGAGTTTCAGGAGTAGACAGGTTTGGGTTCAAATTCCATCAGTCTTATTTAGTAACAGCCTGACTTTATACTTGTACCAACCAGCTACCAGCCAGTGTTTAAAACTGAGAAATGATGGCTAGTAATATCAATCTATAGGGCACTTGTGATAATGCGCTGACACAGGAGAGACACTTTGTTAACAGTACTTAGCACTGTGGAGGGTTTTAAAGCAACCATTATAAACACTCAAGCTTGATATACACAGATTTAGCTATTACCATTTTTCAATTGAAAAAACAAACAGAGGATCATTTTGGTAAATGGGTACAGGGATTCACTTTGCATAACAACACCTTAGCTTCCTCACCTTAATTATTCTTGGAGGAAGGCTGCAGGTTTCAAAGGGCTCTGAGCCCAATGATTCAACTCATGTGTTCACTTTCCTGGCAGTTCAGAAAAAAAAAGGTTGGAAAAAACTGAAAAATCTACTGTTCAAACAGCAACCCTCAGCGATTAGGATTAGGATTACGGCAAGTGCACAATTACATGGTTAATCACAAAGTGCAGATTATAGGGTTACTTAGCTGAAGGCTCAAGGCTCCACTAGATAAAACTAACTAACAACAAAAATAAAAAAACCCAAACCTGCAAACGTTGGATATTTTCTGAACCTATGGCAGTGTTTAGTTCTAGTCAGTGAGAAATAGGAACAAAACAAAACAAAGCATAACTGTAAGCAAGATTTTTGTCCCTTCTCTTTTGTTTTACATTTCAAATATCTGAGATTTAGGATTGGTTATTAGGAGCAAGCCTTGTTTTAAAATACCTGTTATTATGGTAGTAAAATGATCAAAGCACAAGATATTTGCAATTTTTATATGCAGTTTCAAGAGTTTGTTACTGGATCTGTGTTTTGAAAGTTGGAATTCAGTTTTGCATAGAGGTGCTGGTAGGCAGGTCCCCAGGCCAGCCTGGCAAGTAATCCTATTTTAGCAAACACCATCGTCTTCCACCCAATTGCTCAGGCCAGAAACCTAGGAGCCAGTCTAGATACCTTCTGGTCCCACTATGCCACCCTCTCCATTATCAAGTTTTTCCAGTCTATCTCTTGCCTCTTACCCATCTCAGTCCTACCTATTTCATCTCTTGCCTACACCATGGTGTTGTGGGACTGCATAACTTTGTAATCATAAAACTCCCCTAGCCCCAATTGTGATTGAATGTTAGCTAATGGTTAAAGATGCTTGTTAGTTCTGGGACACAAGATAAAGTCTGTAACAAACATAGAGTTCCTAAGTGAATTACCCATCTCCTTGTTTGTCCGAAACCGATGTTCCGGACACAGCTATCTATAAGACAATCTGCAAACATCTTTTGACCATCAACATTTTTTCTCTTTTCTGTAAGTTCTGCTTGCTAACTTCCCCTGCAATCCCCTATAAAAAGAGCCTTGGACTCTGAGCCAGTTGCCTCTCTAAGCTACTTTGCTTCGGGAGTGCCGTCTGGCCAGACTAATAAAGGTCTGTTTTACTTTCCAACTTGTCCGGTGTGTTCTTTCCCGGGTGTTCTTCCCTGCAGTCAGCTCCTCGGAGCATTTGGTAAGGCCCTCGGTCTTACAGTGTTATTGCCCTAACTGGAGCCTCCTGTCTCTGACACTCTCTCCCTGTGATGGGAAGAGTCATTCTTTTAATAGGCAAAACAGCACCGTTTGCCATGCTTGAAACCTTTATGTGGATTCCTATTGCCCTTGGGGTAAGGTCTAAAATTTTTGCCATGGCTTCTGAGGAGTTGACCTTTACCTGGCACCAACTGACCCCATTTACAGTTTCCTGCTCCAGCCATGTGGGCCTCCTGTCAATTTCTTGAGAGCACTGTGCCCACTCATCATTAGCACTATGTATGTTCTCCATGCCTGGAAGATATTTCCTTTATGGTTAACTCATGGTGGTCTCAGTTTAAATGTCACAACCTCAAGGAAGCCTTCTCTGATATCTCAGGTGAGGCCAAATTCCTGGCCAATATGCCCCCATAGAATCTCTTATTTGCCCAGCAAGACCACTCAGTTATCTGTCCTGTCCACCAACTTGTATCTTATGGTATGGACCTCATCTGTCTCCTACCCTTAAACTCCCAGGAACAAAGCAGGAACTCATTTAAAAGGTGAAAGATTTATATGGTCTGAAGAGAAACCAGAGTATAAGAACTCCTTGAATATTTGCCAAATGCATGAATGTGCCCAAGTGTGCAGACATCAGCCAATGCATATGTCAGTGGAAGAGGAATCCTCCACCCTTGTGACAGCAGGGATTGCCTCTCCTCATAACCCCAACATTTGGCAGAGAATGTCAGGTCACACCATGCGTGATGGCTTCCCGGGTGGGAACCAGGTGCTCCAGGAGGGCTGGGCTGGAGGGGAGGGTCATGCGCTGAGGCCCCCAGAGCAGGGTGATAAAGGCTGACTGGGGCAGTGGGGAGAGTAGCCCGAGGACTTTTGTGAATGGAAATGTTGTTGTGCTCACTGTTTTATGCCGAACCTGGCCCAGGCCTAGAAGGTGAGAGATGTTCAGGAAATGTCTGCTGGCTGGAGGAAGAGAGACATGCAGGATGTGAGGCACAGGGCCCTGATCCCCTGCAGATGTGAACAGCCCTCTGCTTCCATTGCCACTGCACTGTTGCTTCATATAAGAGTGGAGCTCTCCTTGACTCGGCCTGCCTGACTGCCTTAGCATCGCCAATTTCCTCTCCTTCCTGTGTTATGTGGTGCAAGAGACATACATCTTCACCCAGTAATCCTATCCCAGTGGCAGAACAGATGGGGAATTTTATTAATATACAACACAAAGTTACAATTTCTAGAGTCCCAAATAATAGACACTTTTGAAACTTCATAAAAATGGACCTTGCTCTAATTTTAGAGGCTTCATTTCTGCTTCCTCTTTGCAGACAGCAAGCTGCAGGGGCTTTCTGCCATCTTGGCAGTGTTCCCACTGGTGGTCAATCCCTGGTGACCCCCAGGCCTTGAAAATGAGCAGCGCTCCCCTGACTTGGGCTGTAGGGAGGGTAAAGGCTCTGCTCGTCATAGTGGGAGAGGACTTACTTTACTCTCTGGGAGAAAAGTAAGGCATCAGCAACAAAAGCAAGTTGCAAGTTGGCATGAGGGCAAGGTGTTCAAATAAGAGCCTGCTATCTTGATTTCATGGTCTCAGCCACGTCTCTCCCTTCTCTTGCTGAACTCATCATATATACATGTATGTGCACATACTCACAGGTGCCTATATACATATGCATGCACATATACACACATATACATACAAACACTCATGCACGTATGTGTGTGCAGAAGTCTGCATTTGACATAACTCCAAGCCTTGGGAAAAAGTAAGGGCACAAAAATCAAGGAATGGGGAGGGTCAGGCAATCAAAGGGAGTTGGAGCAGCTTCAGTCTGCTGCAGGTTAGTGGTACTTGAGATTATGGGAGGGCAAGGGGAAGAGCTAGGAGTGGAAAAGCGCTAGACATTGAGTCACAGAGGCAAACGGATCCTTATGATTTCCCTCTTCTTCATACACAAAGAGGCCTCTGCAAAGGCTCCTGAAGACTTTTGCCTAAGGACACAGATAAAAGACCTAAGAATGAAGGTGTCTGCACTAGAAAGGCAAATGTAGGAGGAGCGTGACCAACCAGAGGGGCCTGAGCCTGGACTGCAAGTCCCCTCCAGCCCTGGAAAATCTGGCTATGCACCAAGTCTGGGGTAAAATTCACCTTGCTTTCATTCTGTTCCCTTAATCACTCTCTTTTATGGAACACACACAACTTCCAAAGCTCTAGCATCTTTTTTTCAGGGCTTTTGCAGTGGAGCCTACCTGCTTCTCTCAGCTTCCATGAAGTTAATGTTCTTGTGTTTGTGTGTTAGCTCTAGGAGACAACATCTGCCACACAGTTGTCCCCCTTTATCTAAGAGGAGTATGTTCCAAGACATATTGGATATCTGAAACCTCAGGTGGTACTAAACGTCATCATTTTTTCCTATACATACATACCTATAATAAAGTTTAATTTACAAAGTAGGCACAGTAAGAGGTTAATAACAACCAATAATAAAATAGAAAAAATCTAACAATATACTGCAATAAAATTTCTAGCATCAATATTCCTGTGCTTCAGGGCTATCATTAAGTAAAATAAGGGCCACTTAAATACAAGCACTGCAGTAGTGCAGCAATTGATCTGACAACCGAGAGGGCTACTAAGTGATTACTGGGTGAGTAGTGTATACAGCATGCATACACTGGACCAAAAGGATGGTTCATGTTCTAGGAAAGAAGGAGTGGAACCGTGCAAGATTTCCTTATGCAACTCTGAATGGTGTGTAATTTACGACTTATGAGTTGTTTATTTCTGGAATTTTCCATTTACTATTTTTGGACAGTGGTTGGCTTTTGGTAACTGAAACCTCGGAAAGTGAAACCGCAGCTAAGGAGGGACTACTGGAAATGCACAGGTTATTTTGTCAAGAGAGCTAATGAAAGAACATAGAGTAAGACAGGGCAGAAAGGGATGGTTCTTCTGAACAAGGTGGAAGGGAAGTCACTGCTGATTGGTCTGTTGTGCACCTGACAAGCCTTGGAAAACAGATCTGGGATGTAAGGGGTGCTTAGTCAAATGCCTGCATAAGCACGAAGGAGGAATGTGGTAGCACTAATATAATCTCTCAAAAATTAAAGTTTTCTGAATTTTAATAATGATGCATATCATAATGGAACAATGGTGTGTATTAAATAAGGTAAATTCCAGCGAGCTTTTAACATAGTACCTGGGACTAAGTAATTGCTCAGGATATGTTGGGTATTATTATTTCTCACCTTGAAGTCCTGCCTTATCCAATTCCTATGAGAAGAAAAAATTTTTTATATGTAGATCTTGCTTTGTGTAATTAATGAGCTCTTGCATAGCTGTATATTAATTAATTCTTTTAAACTCTGGACATGTGGTCTAAGTATTGGCAATCTTCCCATGTCTCAGGCTTCAGTTGCATTCCATTATAATTGTCCAGTGCTTTAATTCTGCTTGGGTTCTAGGTAGAAAGTTACACCTAGTTTAAAGGAAAATGTACCCAGGTGGGTGAACATTTATGTTAAGTCCTCTCTTATACCTATATGATCCCACCTACCTATACCCTCCTCCATCAGTAGAAGCAGATGGGAGGAACTGGCTCAAGGCTAGACTAATAGGACAGACAGAAGCTTACATACAAATTGCCAGGTCATGCACAAAATATGCAGGATGATTTCTTTATACAGATGGCAAATTAGCCTACAGGTGGGTAGAGTAACAATAGGGGCATCAGGCAAATATCCACTGTAGGTCCTTTGTTGTGGTTGGGATCCAAAATGTTTCCCTAAAAGGGCTCATTGTGTTGAAGGCTTGGTTGCTAATGGGTTTTTGGGAAGTGATTGGATCATGAAGGGTCTTAGTCCATAATCATAATTTGTTGGCTTTATTGGGGTGAAAATAGGAAGTGGGCCTCAGTTCAAGGAAATGGATCATGGGAATGTGACCTTAGAGGCTATATTTGGTCCCCAGCCTCTTTCTTTCATGCTCTCTTGCCTCTGCTTCCTGGTTGCCATGAATTAAGCAACTTTCCTTCATCTACCCTTCTTCCATGGTGTTCTGCCTTACCTAAAGCTCACAGCAATGGAACCAGCTGACCATGGACTGAAACCTCTGAAACTGTGAGCCAAAATAAACCTTCCTACCTTTAAGGTGTTATTCTCAGGTATTTTGCCACAGTGACAGAAAGCTGACTAGCACATCTTTGTACAAAGGCAAGTGGACAAGTTCTTGACTTCTTCTGCTGGTAATTTAATCACCAAGAAGGTAGATAAAGCTACATGGAAGTCTTCTATTGGAAATTTAAGTCAGTAAGGAAGAAATAATTGCAAGCCCAAAGGAGAAGGATGCTTTGGGGGAGAATGACCTCACTGGGTAGGCAGGATAGCACAGAAGTAAGGGAGTAGGTACTGAGATGGTGTTTCCTGGGTCCAAAACCTGATTCTGTTACTCATTAGCTATGTTCCTTTACCTTTGTTTTCTCTTCTACAAAATGATGATGATAACACTTTCTCTTCTACAAAATGATGATAATAACACTACCTACTTCATAACATGGATGCAAAAATGATATAAAACAGCACATGGAAAGTATGCAATAAATATTGGCTATTAATATTAGTGTTTACTTGAATTCATATTTGTGATAAATTTAGATAGATATAGACATGGAGTTTAGACTTTAAGGACATTTAAAAATAATTTACAAAGTAATTTTAACATTTTAATTAATTTAATTGATGATTAAAAAATTCAGAGCTAAGTGAGGTAGAAATTGTCAAGGGGATTTTGGCTTAAGATAGTTCAGCAAGCTTTTCTGTGAAGGGCCAGGTAGTAAATATTTACATCTTTGTGAGCCAGTGAGCTCCTGAGTCAACTGGTCACCTGTTGGAGCCGAAAGGCACCAATAGACAAGGTGTAAACAAGTAGGCATGACTGTGTTACAATAATACTTTCTTACAAAACAGATTTACATAATAGTTTTGGGGCCCCTGGTTTAAGAAGAATGAGGAATACTAAAATATAAATTTCTGCCTGTGTGAGTATAAATGGTGTCAGTGAGATGAAAAGCAATAAGGTAATTAAGTGAACCAGCATAGCTGCAAAGAGACCTGTTTACCTCAGCTTGTAACAAGGCAGGTGCCAAAAAGGAGGGGGAAAAAATCATGTAGCTAAAAAATAAACAAAAAAGCATAAGATCTCCATGAACCTGTCAGACAGGCTAAGGACTGACGGGGAAAAAAGGAAGATTAAGCTTTGTTTTGAGAAGTGAGTGAGCAGGTTCAAAATCTTGAAGCAAGGCAAGGATAGAGATCTTGGCCTAAAGACAATCTTAGCATTATCAACAAGGTTAAGAGATTTAAAAATGACCTAAAAGTTCCCAGAGGCAATCAGAAATTACCTCTCTAAATACCAAGATTTAGGGTCATTATTTTCTTTTTGTTCCTTTGGTTATTTTTATTATAAGTATATATTACTTTTAAGCATATAAAGAAAATGAAAACTAGGGGGAAAAGTCTTAGAAGAGCAGCCTTATAAGATATACTTTTATCAGTGTAAATAGGAATTTCTCCTCTTAGTGGTCTGACCTGAGAACTACTGAGTGTCTTACTATGGCAGACGTTCATTGCTTCCCTGTATGCCATTTTCCTACGCTTTCCCTCATAGTAGAACGTACCTTCCAGTACAGGCCCCAAACTCTCTCAGTTCCCTTGGTAATCAAGGCAGGGACAAACCACCCATTCTGGCCAAGACTAGGGTCTTTGACTCATTGAACTATAACTATCCTCTAGCCTCATCTTCAGTGCTCCGAGCAAAGTATTCTCTCTCTTTTCTGTTTGTAGTACCGGTGACTGAAACCAGGGCCTTTGCCCTGAGCTACATCCCCAGCCACCCCTCACCTTGTTTTTTTCTGTGACAGGGTCTCGCTAAGTCATTAGGTTGTCCAGGTTGGGGTCAAACTTGTACTCCTCCTGCTAGTGTCCCAGAGTACTGGGATTACAGTGGTGTGCCACCCAGCTAAGAGAGTTTTCTTATCGGAGATCCAGTTCCAGTTGGGCATTTCAATTCCTAATTGTTTTGCCCTCCCCCAGATGTTCACACAGAGGCGTGCTTCTCAGTGTTCACACAGAGGCGTGCTTCTCAGTGTTCACACAGGGTTCATGTTTTAACTAAACACTGTCAGGTTTGAAAATGTCTCAGCAGCAAGCAAAAGATTGATTCAAGGGAACAAGGAAATAGATCTCTGGCAAGCTGGAAGGGGTCCAAGAGGTTCAGGGTGAGGGGAGGGAGGAGGGGAAGGGACGTAAAAGGATTTAAGATGTGTCATGTACATGTGCCAAATACCCACAATGAATGTAAATACCATATGTCATAACATGGATTAAAAAATAACAACAGTAATAATAAAAATGGGGGAAAGGGATCTAGCAATAGAGGGAGAGAGGTGAGTGGGGAGGGGAAGGGGAATACAAAAGAATGTTATGTACATCTACCTATTCCATAAGATAAATGTAAACCTCACGTACTGCAAACATGTACTAATAAAGTAAAATTTACAAAAAAGAAAATGTCTCAGCATTCTTGGTTTCCTTATGCAAAGCCTTGTACCCGGAGGTCAGAATGCAGGATTGCAACTTTCATTTCTTTTTTCTTTATTTTTAAGTTTTTATTAGTATGTTTGCTGTACACAATGATTACATTCCACACGTGTAGTTGGTACACGCACATAGCACATCCTAATTGTTTTTTCATTCCCTTCCCCTCTTCTCTCTACCCCTTTCATCTCTTGGTCCCCTCCCCTTTGCAAAAGATCGATCTCTCTATTTCCTATTATCTAGCATTTATTTTCCTCATCATATTTACCATGCAGTATTTGTGTGTCTGATTTATTTTAATATAATGGCCTCAAGGTACATCCATTCTCCTACAGATGACTCAAGTTTATTTTTGACGGGACAGTGGTACTCCATTGTGTATGAACACATTCTCTTTATCCACTCATCTGTTGATGGACATATAGGCTGCTTCCAAGATTTAGCTAATATGAATTGTGCTGCTATAAATATGGATGTGCAGTGTAATATGATGTCTTAAACACTTTCAGGAAGGTAGTTAGAAGAAGAATAGCTTGGTTGAATGGAATTTTTATTTCTAAGTTTTTGGAATCTCCATGGACTCAAGGTAAGCCCAGAGATGGTTGTCAGCTCCAGGAAGCAACCACAGACTGGGCCAGCAGTGCCAGCCCCAAGAAAAGCCCACGGTTATTGCAATTTTTATTTCATGTTGCTATATTGGTTTGCTTTAACTATTGGGGGAAGATAGGTACTTTCATGTGGGTCACTGGTTTCTCTTTCTCATGGCTTTTGTCATTCTACTAGCTCTGTGGAAGACAAATCTTGGAGACGCATGTTAGTGAGGCATAAAGCACTCACTCTCTGTATATGAGAACATATGGGTAGGTCTTGGAGAAGTACCTGAGCCTTTGGATCTCCTTCGGGATGGAGTACAATGGCAATGAGATAGAGCAGAGGGTTGGAAGCACCTGTTCAAAGACCCTAGGTTCAAATCCAGGCTCCTCCTTCTTCTAGCAGTGCTGGAAAGAGCCCTCCTGGGGCACACTGGCCATGTGTGTCTGCAGAGGAGGCAGATAGCATAGTTACCATGGGCTCATTCCAGGACAAGGTGTATTGTCTAAAGCAGGCAACTCTTACTCATGCCTCATATTTAGTGATTGGACTTTTATTTCCCTTCCCCAGATTTCTGTAGCCTTAGGAGGGAGCTAAAAGGGTCATCCCCTTCACTGCTGGAAGTCTGGGACCATTAAAAGGAAACCAGCACACAGAGCTCTAGCTGTAACTGTGCCACTCACTATGGAACCTTGCCTCAACGATGGCCCACTTCCATGGTGGACTATCATAGTCCATGGTAATATATATATCATCATGTCCAGAGCCGGGCAGTGGAAGATCCTACCTTGTGATCCTCATTTTCCCTGGTAGAAACTGAGGGTCAAGATAGCCCCATTTGTATCCCACTAGGAGAGACCAACATAGAGTGTCCCATTGATTGATTCCCCAAACCAGGAAGTCTCCCTCCCTTAGCAATGCTTCCTTCCCTCCCTGCCCACACACATCGAGAGGTGTGAGAGTACTTCATGGACCATGGTTTCTGCTAGTGTCCTACCTTCCATCTGCCCTAACCCCTTGTCTCCATTGGTTTTCTAGTTCCTGACCAACTCACCCTCACTTGGCATGTCTCTTCTGGGCCAGCCCTTTTGGATTGACATCAGAGTCCAAAATTCCACCTGGACATCAGTTTTTCCGAGACAACTGATTCCTCCTCTTGCTCTGCTTATATGTGGTCAGTGGGACAGTGATGCTTGGCCTCAACACTTGACCAAGGACACTTTCCAGGCACATTGGGGGCCCTTGTTTTCAGAGGAGGCCCAGCAAATGTTATTCCTACCTGCATCTTGATTTCTTTTATGCTCCACAGAGGCAGGGGTATGTTTGGCAGCTGATGTTGCTGGTGGATGTTTTTGGCTGCTGTTGGCCCAGGGTGACTGTTTCTGGCTGAGACACCTGGAAGGGTGGGGGTGTGCAGAGGAGTGGGCGGCTGGACACACCACAGAACCTCATTGCAATTAGGGAATTAGGCCATTTCCTGCCTCCCACACAGCAGGAAAAAATGTGTATTGTTTTGTTTCTTTGAGGATTGACTGTAAAGACACCAGAGGGGCAGTGAGACAGCAGCTCTAGGGGCAGGCAGGAGACAGAGGAGCTGATGAAAAACAAAGGCCAAGAGGGATTTTATGGATCAAATATCCTTCTTCCAGAATGGGGAAAAGGAAACTCAGCAAGGACTCTTTCACCTTCTCTTGCAACAGATATAAAGTCATATATGTAGCTTCATGGTGGTAACTATCTTCCAAGGAAGATAGTTTCCAGTGTCTATCTTGACCAGCCCAGCTTGATGCTAACAGACCTCAGACAATGTCAGACCGTCCTGGCCAGCTCTGGCCAAAGCTGACCTAGCACAGAGCTGTATCTACAGTGAAAAATGAGAGCAGTCTCCCTTTCTGGCCTTCTCTAGTTCTGCTTTCTCACCAATTTGTCAATGACTTTCTTTAGGAGAATTGTAGCTGTCTACCTTCTCCTCCTCCTCATCAGCATCATCATATTTTTACTATAGAAGCTGAAGTTTGCATGCATCTCTTTTTGTACTTAGACGTTCCTGCCCCCAACCTCCATTGCTCTCCTGCCTTCCCCTGTGTCTGCCTCCTGTTCATCTTCCAGGACCCTGATTTGGGGTCCAATGAAGGATACTAGAGGCTCTTCCATATCCAATAAAAGCTCATCATTCTCTGGGCTTCCACACCATTTGCTCAGAAGGCCTGTGTGTCCCTATTTGACTTATCACTAGTGTCTCTCTATTTAAAATCAAGTCCCAGTTGAACACTAAGATCCTTATGACCAGGACCTGTGTTTTATCCATCTACATGGATTTTACATCTTGTAGTAAGTTCCCAAGAGAAGTTTGCCACATGACTGTACTATTGTTTTTTATTGATTGATTGATTTTTATTAATTATATTGGTACATTTAAGGTATACAATATAATGATATTCATCACTGGAAATTTGCTCCTTTACATAATCCATCTTGGTTCTTATTTTTTTGCCCTTCCCCTGCCCTCCCTTCAACCCCTCCACCCCTCCCTTATTTACAAAGACTTTGTTTCCATTTTTTCTTTTTCTCATATTAATTCCATTCCCTTCTTTCTTTTCCCCTACCCCTCCCATTTCCCCTTCCCCTTTGGACTCCAACTAGCCATAATCAAAAAAAATCTACACATAGGCATGTACTATTAAGTTTTTAAGAAGGGTATTTCTGGATTTTAAGACAAGAGGGAGAAAGAATCTGAATAAGACCATACTTTTCAGAAATACCATTTCAACAAAGCAAAATAAGTGTGAACTACAGAAGAGGGATCAGGGAAAAAACACTTATAACATCTCAGAGTGGACAGGAAGCAAACAGAAACTCCTGATACGGAGATGGAACTTGGTGCCGTGGGGTAGAAAAGATGGTTAGAAATGTTATGAAACCTAAAATTTGAGGATCTCTTCCTTTTTGTTTTTTAAGGATCTCCAGTGAGATAGCACACTTCTCGTTCTGCAAAGGATAAGGAAAAAAATAGTGATCTTGGAAAGACTTATGTCATGTATCTGTGTGATATTCTGATATGATTTTTAGGAAGCTCTGAGAACGTGATAAAGACAGTTGGCAATTCTCTTGGCCAAGTGCATTATTGGTTCAATCCTGCTAATGCAATGATTGGGTTGATTCTCACTGTGCGGCTCTAAGTAAGTAGTGATCATGGAGGACACCAAAATGGTTGTTCAATTATCAACTAGGGGACCCTCTCATTTTTCTGCGCATGTGCAGGATTATTCTTTTACCTTAGTGCAGAGGTTGACGAACGTTCTCTTAAAAGGCCGTAAACATTTTAGGCTTTCTGGGTCATGAGATCATTTTTGCAACTGTACAACAGGGCTAATGCCACACAAAAGGAGCCATGTATGAATGAGCAGATGTGGCTGTACTTTAATAAAACTTTATTTATGGACACTATAACTTGACTTTCAAATAACATGTATGTCACAAATTATTATTACCTTGACTCATTTTTTAACTATTTGAACATAGAAAACTGTTCTTAGTTTACAAATCATAGAAAAACAGGTAGCAGGATATATTTGGCCCCTGGACCACAGTTCACCAACATGTCTTAGTAATTGCATGAAGACTCTTGTTGTGAGGAGACAAGTGTTGGCTTCCAAAACAGAAATTACTTTTTTGTAGTTTTCTAAGTGATTTCAAAATTCATATTCAGTTCAGGCCAGATACCTGGCCCATGACCACATCTTAAAAGAACCAAATTCAAACTTGCTTAACTAAATCAATTATAAGATCTGGGAGTCCAAGGGACCTTCCAGTCCATATTCTAGGCTTTACATGTGTTTAGATTTAAACCAATTTAGGGATACAAGGTTCTCTTCCATTAAAAATAAATAGAACCTACATCTTAGAGTAAACTATTTTGTCACTGTGTTCCTTAATCACTCATTGTCATGTTGGCCAACTTTCAGTGGATAGACACAGTTCTCCTCAGTGTAGTCATCTCCTAATATTGGTGGACAGAGTTATTTATTTTTCCACATATGAGCCCCAAAAGGGTAATTAATGGCAAGCCCATCCCTGCGTTTCTCTGATATTTTCCTGCCATGGTCCATCTATGGCCTTCAGTGTCATTCTCTTTCCCTAGATGGATGGAGCTGATGTCATGGAGAACCGGGATGGTATCTGCTCATGTGCTTCCTGAATGTCCCCAGAAGCACTGCTCTTCTAAAAGTAGTAAAAATAGAGATTAAACTAAGCTGCACATAGAAGTTTCCTCAGGATGCCAGATGCCGGAGGAGGTATAAAAAAATCAGGATGAATCTTTCTAGGTCGACCCAAACACTTAATTCTGAGGTCATGGCAGATTCTGGTATTTAACATTTTTTTCATTGGTGGGAGTAGGGTGGAAATGGACTAGCGTAGCATAGCATAGCATAGCTACTACTATCTATGTAGTAGATTTTCAATAAATGTTTATGAGAATCCAGAGCATGGAGGAAGTATGAAATGTTCTGTCTGAGCAGGAATTCTGGGTGCCTTCCGACTGAACTGCCTCCTGGGTTGCATTTCAGGTCTTTGCAGAAGCATGTAACATGTGGAGAGGAAACTTGCCCTTTGCACCCCATGCAAACCAAATCCAGTCTGAGTTTTATGACACCAGAGTACACACAGCTCCTTTTCTTAAAAGTCTGCCACGGGCTCAGTGTTATTCTTAAAAAGGGATGCAGCTTTCCTAGGCTTTGTGTGGCTCAGGCAACGACCGTGTACTTTCTGCTGCATTTGCAAGCAGTCCAGCTGAAAGTGGGGGCTGCTGGAGAGGAGAAAGGTCCAGCCCACCCTAGCACAGGATACTGTCCTGCCTTGTGGAGAGAGACAAAGAACAAGGGTTAGAGGAGATGGAGCAAGAGGAAAGAGGCAGGGGCTCTGTGTTGCTCTTTATCTTTGTGAGACAACCGGGGAATTTTGACAATTTTAAAGTTTCCATCCTTTGCGATAACTTTTTGAGCGGTCAAGGTAGTGGGAGGAAGGAGAGAAAGTTGGAGAGAGGCTGTTTTCTTCAAACGATGAAAGCCTGGAGATAGATACACATTGCATAGAAAATGGAGAAAAAGTTTTAAAGGATTGTTTATAATCTCAAAATTAGTTCTACGCCCTTCCTGCAGAAAGCACTGCCTGGGCATCTTTGCATCTTGGCACTAAACACTGATTTCTTTAAGGTATTTGGGGTTCCACTGACCTTTGAAGCCCCAGAACCCAGCATGGAGAGCATCATGTAGTAGGTGCTTGATACGTGTATGTGACAGAGTGAGCACTGACTGCATGAGCAGAAAGCATGGTGAGCACCAGCAGGTGTCTTGGCTACATGGAGAATTTAATCTTTTCTCAGGGCTGTCCCAGCTCTTTCCCACCCAGAAACAAGCTGTCTCATCCCACCTGGAATGGTGGCTCGAAAGGTATGAAATGTATTGACTTTCAATCTCTTTGCTGAGACTAAACGTGTTTGCACTGCTCTCATCTCTTTGGGTTATCTGGTCTTCAGCAGATAAGGGAATTTAGTTTTCAGATCCTACCAAACTTGGGCTAAAGCAGCAATTCTCAACCCTGGTAGAATGTTAGAGCCTCTTGAGAGGCTTTTAAAAACTCAATGTATAGTACACCTCACATAATTGCATCTGAGATTTGGTGGGTGGGATTCTGACGAGCTCTCCAGGTGATTTCAACACCGGCAGCTGAGGCTAAGACACCACCAGCTTAGAGTCTGAGTTTACCTGTGTGAGAACAGTGGTGCCAAATAGCTGCTCCTCCAGTTGCAATTTAGCAGTCAAAGTAGGGAGGAAATAATAATCTTGTGGCCTGCAGTATGTGATTGGAATTAGTACTTTTTATTTTTTATTTTTTAAAATTTATTTTTATTTTTACTTTTTGGTACCGGGGATCAAACTCGGGTCCTTGCGCTTGCACAGCAGGCGGCAAAACCACTGAGCTAAATCCCCAGCCTGAGTACTTTTTATTTTTGACAGTGGCTCCAATAAGCCAAGAAAACTCTTAAGTTTTACACTAAAAATTCATTTAGTTGAGCTATACAACATTTTGCCAAATTTTGAAGTGGGTGAAACTATCAGTGCTAGAAGAGCATCATGCTTTCTTTTATAGCAAGGTGTGTTATTATTTTCTCAGCCCCCCACCTCTTAGCAAGGGGCTTGTCATGGGGGAGATGTTCAAAAATACTAAAGTAATTATAGCAGCTGCTGCTTGCTGGATACTTATGACATTTGGCATCTCATTTAATCCTAACCCTATGAGACAGGTCCTGTGGATATGCTAATTTTGTAGGATATTGTAGGCAGAATTCCAAGACAGCTCCAAGATTCTGCCCTCTATTGTACATGCTCTAGATAATCTCCTGCCCTTGTATGTGGGCTGGATCTGTGATGAGACATTTCTCCAGTGATTATGTTGCATTACGGAGAAGGTGAAGGAATTTTGCAGTTATAACCAGGACCCTAATCAGTTAACCTTAAAGTAAACAAAAAGTAGTTTACCTTAGGTGGGCCTGACCTAATCAAGCATGTCCATGTTTAGATCTGCTTTCTGGTCCTGAAGAAGCAAGCCAGCATGAGTACTAAAGCTGCAAGAAAATGGATCTTACCAACAGCTCAGAACATCAGATAAAGCTCTGAGCAGAGAATACAGCTAGATTCTGGATCTGCAGAAACACTGACATAATGAAGCTGTTAAATGTGCAATTATTTGTTATGCAGCAAAAGAATATTAATACATTCATGAAGAAATAATAATACAGAGAGGTTAAAGTCCTTGGCCAAGGACCCATGTTGGGGGCTGGTGGGTCTGGAAGTCAAACCATGGCCTTTCTGACTGACCCTCTGCTGCTAACCCCTGCCCCTACTTTTAGATTGTAAGCTGAGGCTCATTTGTACTGGCTCACCAGTTTTCTTTCTCCCAATAAGCTATAAGCTGGGACACAAGGAAAACAGATTCTAAAGCCTGCTGCCTTGTGAAATGGAGTGGAATTAGAGGCAGCAGCTGCCAGCGTGTCCCACACATGGTTTCTACGTGGATGTGGTGGGAGAACTGGGGCAGAGACACGGAAAGGGTGTCTTTTCTGGATCCCGCTCCAAACTGTCCCCTCAGATTGGTACATATGTAACTCATTCATAAGAGGAGGACAGAGGAATGCTGTTTAATCAGGACTGGGAGCGCAAAGACTAATTTACTGAACACCAAAGAAACCTCAAAAAGGAAAGAGACATGGTTGTGGTCTCATGATGACACCCATCTAGCTGCCTGGCTCCAGCTGAGAGTGTTGGCCTACTTCTCTAATGAGATCCATACATGGGCCTGTCCTAATGATTACAGCTGCTCTTCCTTCCTTCCAAGTAAGCTAATCTTTACCTCCAGCAGTAACAGCCATTTGAACCCAGCGTTTCCGTACTCTGGGCCCCACTTGGGCTCTTCGCAGGATGTTGGCTCTGCTGGGAGGTGGCGGAGGTCAGCTTTTGTGAGCAGTTGTGTGTGTTTCAGTGGTGGGTCTGAAGGGGCTCTCAGGCAGCCAGTCCTCACTCCTCTGCTGTCCCCTGTAAAGCCCAGGCCGTATCTGAGTAGCTCAGGAGACTTCGGAAGCTTAGTGACCTGGGTGGGCCATGCAGCTGCCCATGGCAGAAACAGGGACTAAGAAGTTGTTTGGCAAGTGTGTGACCATAGGAGAGTCACTTGACCTTCTTAACTTGAATTTTTTCTTTTATAAAGCAGGGTTAATAATGTTTAGGCAGGCCTGGTACTCGATATGCATTCTCTCCTCTTTCTCAGGAGGAATTTGACTCTGTGATGAGGTGAATGTGCTCTAGCCCAAACTGTCTCATTGTGTTGTGGCTGGGGTGACCGTGACACAGTTCTGGCCAGTGAGAAGTAAAAGTGTGTTGGTGGGGAAGGGGTGCCTAGAAAGTTAGCGTTCTCTTATACACAACTCGAATACGTCTTTTCTTTTCCCTGCATTTACCTGTTCTCTTCCTGTTTGGAATATGCATGTGATACACAGAGGTGAGCAGCCATCTTGTGAACACGAGATAATGGGGAGCAGAAAGCTATGGATGATTAGGTTCTCTGATGGGGTTCGAGAGTCACACACCAGCCCTATACTACTGTCTCCCAGACATCTTGTCTGCTGGGGAAATACGCTCCTCTTTCTGTTGCTGATATTGTTTTCTTTTGATTATATCAGGGCAAATACAGTTCTGTCTGATATAAAAATCTCCCTCATAAAGTACACTCCTAGAGCATTTGAAAATGCTGAACTGTTAAACACTAATGTGTGCAAGGAATAACTCAGCATCTTTATTATAATTTAAGGGGACAGGGCACGATTCCTTCTCAGTACTGACTCCTGGGTGGTGTGGATGCAGCGTGGGATGGGTAATAACTGTGGCCAGAGCGTATTTCACCAGAAAAACAAATCACCTGTCAGGCCTATGGGGTCTGATTTTGTTTGAGACAGAGAAGATGCAGGAATGATTTGTTCCTTGTTTATGAACACCTCCTGCCTGACGATCTGTTTGAGATCTAAAAAATGCACAGGCAACTGGGGCAAGATGAATGGGCAGTAGCCGGTGTGTCCACCTGCAAGGCCGTCGCCTGCACCCACTGACTCAGAGTCAGGAACAAGAAGAGGACAGACACATTTTCCCCTTTCCAGTCCAGTTGTGGCTAATCCCTTGAGTTAGCTCAAAGGCTTGACCTCAGGAGGCACTGGAGTAAACTGGACCTTCTCAGATTACCATGATGAAGATGGTGCAGAAAACCAAAACCCTGTTCATTTTGTAAGTCATGACTAGAGGAGGTAGGAATAATTAGCCTAAAACAGGATGGACACAGTCGGGGACACGACAGTAATTTTCAAATATCTGAAGGATCATCATGTACAGGGAGGACTGAATTCATTTGGCTTGATCCCAGTAGGTGGAATTTGAATCATGGGAGCTTCTGGGAGGCAGATTTGGATCTGGGTCTGGATTTGGATTTATATACAGTGCTAACAGCCCTAACTGTCAAAGACAGTGACCCATTTCAATAGAAGTTCCTGTCGCTGGCTGGTTGTATTTAAGGACACATTGAACCATTTCTTGTTAGATGTACAGGAATCCCAGAATATGTTCACATGTTGCTTTCTTCACTCAATTGATAAATTGTAGTTATTTATTGCCTACTGTGTGTCAGGTTCTTAGTGGTCAGATTATAACTTTTCAAGACCTCTTCCGTTTGGGATTTTTTTTGAGGGCTTTTTTTTTTTTTCACTGAGGTACATCCCTAGACTTTTAAAATTTTTTATTTTGAGACAGGGTCTCACTAAATCATTAAGTTGCTCAGGTTGGGCTTCAAATTATGATCTTTGTACTTCAGCTCCCTGAGTGCTGGAATTACAGGCATATGTCGTTATACCCAGTTGCAATTCTTTGATGCTCTGATTATGATAAATTCAATTTTGCACCATGGAAAACAAGGCCCCCAGATCTGTGTAAGTTACACACAGCCACACAGCATGCACGTAGGAAACCCTTCACTCTGAGACTTTGAGCTATTTACTCTCTTTTCTTTTTCAGTCATCTGTTCTTTCCAGAAAAAACAAGTCTTGCTGTACTAAGTCATCCAGGCTTAGTCTAGAGCATATTTGGGTGGGATGTGAAGTAACCCAATATGAGTCTGAAAGATGTGTTTTCCCACTCTCAACAAATTGGAGCAAGCTCTTCCTTTGATCTGCAGTCTTCCAAATTTCCCCTGAAACCCTCAAGCCAAAGCAGATGATGTGGAAGGGCTGTGGCTCTGCCTGGGAAGGCTGTGGATTCTTCAGAGTCAGTTGTTTCTGCAATTCTGTGTACTGAGATTCCAAAAACTGCCGTGGAAACCACATATTTCCAAACAAACATTTATTTTTCAAGCAATTTTGAATCTCTCTTTCTCTGTCACATACACAAACACACACACATAGACACACACATGCACATATAACAGATGTATATACACATGCTCCACTCTTCCACCAATGATCTTTGCATTTCACATCTGTGGACTCTTCCTCCATGAGTTGGGATGTCTCTTCAGGCAATGAAAGTCAACCTTGCTTCTGCCGCTGGTCACCTTAAAGCCAGAAGGACTGCCCAGCTGGAGCCTCTTTTCCTGTCTGGTGTTTCAGGCTCAGCAAGAGCAAATTGGTGGCTCTGTAAGACTGCCTGGCACTGGTAAGAGCATCTATTGGAAAAGCTGCTTTGTAATTCTCTGAGCTTTCAGGGTGAGAAGTGGGTAGAAACCCCTAGATGGAAGAAAAGCCTAATCACTTTCAAGTGGGAGGAAACAAGAAGCAGACAGACTCACATGGGTCCACTTGGTGGGCTCTGAACTCAGACTGCCAGGATAAATGTTCCCAAAGCACTGCATTCTCAGAGAAAAGGCACTGACCTTCTCCCAAGGTTGAGTTACTTGGTTTCCTTGGGATCATATGTAGGTGAGGGTGGTGTGCAAACTCATCGTCTCCCCACATTGCTCTGTAAGGCTGGAGATGCTTGGAGAATGGAATGTGGCCCATTAATGCACCCGCTGTGTGTGTTTGATTATCTGTATTGGTCTCAGTCACTGATACGTTTTCACCACCTGCAAGAGTGCCTGACACATATTTGAGTTCTCAACTGATCTCTGTTACATTTTGTATCCCAGGCTCTCTCTGAAATTCCTGTCACTTAGTAGACTCTGCATTAAGGGCTGATGACTGAAAGGGAGGTAAAAGCAGCAATGGGGGCTTTGATCTCGAAACAGAACTGGAGAGAAATATATATTGAGGAGGCTGGAAGAGTGAGGGAGAATCAATATGGCTATGTGGGCCAGCTGGGAAGGCCAAGGGTTCATGACAGAGCCCTACAATGCATCTGATGGGGGACATGTATGGGCTGGATATTTCTTCCAAAGCCTTTGAAGCTGAAGTCTCCTTCTGAGCTCTGCCTATGTGATGATTTTGCATTTGCTTTGGTTCAAGGCCAAGGCCTTTATCTTAAGATAAAGGGTCTCCTCTTCCTTTCTTTCCACATTTGCTGCATCTCCTCTCCTCTTTCCTTACCCTACAATTTTCCTTAAATACAAGTTTCAGTCCTAGGGAGCGAAACTTTGCACAGGGTGTGGTAGTGCATACCTATAATCTCAGTTATTCAGGAAGCTGAGTTAGGAGGATTGAGAATTTGAAGTCATTCTGGGAAATTTAGCAATTAGTGAGATCCTGTCTCAAAGTGAAAAAAAAAAATAAGGCTGGGATATAGCTCAGTGCTGCAAGGGTCCTGAGTTCAGTCCCCAGTACTGCAAAAGGTATGTATATGGGATTACTGAGGATAATATAGCTCTGATAGAACAATTGGCTAGTATGCCCAAGGCTCTAGGTTCAGTTCTCAGTGTTGAAAAGGATAAAGATTTGACTTTACAAGCTGTTATGGTTTAGATCTAAAATGTTCCCCCAAAGTCTCATGTTTAGAGGTGGGGCCTGGCTGGAAGAGGTGGATCATTGGAGCCATAACTTAGAAAGGTTTATTCTCATCCCCAGACCCTCTCTTCTCTCTGCTTCCTGGCCACCTTGCCAACTTGCAGTGGCATCTTTCTTAATCTATGCCATTCTGCAATGCTATTTCTCCTATGACATTTATGCCTTGGAGTCAGCTGACCATGGATTGAACCCACTGAAATTGTGAACCTAAATAAATTTCTCCTTTAAGTTGCAGGTGTTGGGCATTTTATCTAAGTAATGGGAAAGTGACTAATACATATTTTGGTATTGTTTCAGTGATTTCCTGACCATGTGGTTCAGAAGCCTTTGGAACTGGTTTGCAAGAGTATGAAAAGGTTTTAAGATGCAGACTAGAGAAGCCCTATATTGCCATAAACAGAACTAGATGGTCGATAGTGGTCAGAGCTCAGAAGACCAGAATGCTGACAGGGATGCAGATAGTAAAGGCCAGGCTGAGGAGGTTTCAGTTGGGAACAAGAACTCCATTGGTGGTACTTATATTATGACAAAAAATTTGACTACATTTTGCCCATGTTCCAAGATTTTACAGGAGACAGATACCAAAGGAAGGCAGCTCACTAATCTGATGGAGGAAATTTTCAAGGAAGCCCAACATTCAGGCTATTGCCTCGGTACTGCTGGTTGCTTTTAGCCAGATCTATAATGAAAAGCAGGAGCCAAAAGCAGAACTACATGATTTGAAAAGTTTGCAGTTTTGTCAGAAATAAAGCCACTGCAAAGTTGGGGCAAAGGAGAGCATGTCTGCCAAAAATAGTAACATTAAAAATGAAGCCAAATACTTTGTACAGAAACAAGAAGAAAGATGCCTAGAGAGCATCTCAGAAATCAGCAAGGCTCCACCCATTGAAGGCTCAAGGATGAAAATCTTTCATTTGAAAAGACAGTCCCTAGGATGCCTGCTCATTCCTAAGTGCATCCATCTAGGCACATAGACACTGCAGCCATGATACAAGGGTGGGTAGGCCATTGCTCAAGTTGGCAGTAGTTCTTGGCATTATCCATATGGTGATAGTTTTTCAGCCATGCAGAATGCCAGAGTTACAGGGTAACAGAGGTTTCCACTCAGATTTCAGAAGGAGGCATGGAAAGTCAGGAAAAAATATGTGACAGGGCCACAGCCCCTGTACAGAGCCATGGGAGGGCAGTGTAGGAAGCTGAAGGTACAGTGGAGACCCCAGGAATTTGGAGATGCCAGAATTGGGAAATATCTACTGAGGAAAACTGCAAGCAGTGAGTGGATCCAGCCCAAGAGCAAGGCTATGTGGGCTGTAATGAGCAAGGCCACAGGAGCAAAGCTGCCCAAGCCCTTTAGAGTTTATATCTCACCACAACCTGCCATGAGTGCCAAACATGAAGTATAGCATTTAATGTTTGTTCTCCTCAGTTTTAGTCTTGCTCTGATCCAATTTCTATTATCCTAATACTTCCTTTGGGAAAGGGAATGTTTAACCTATGCCACTGTATGTTGGAAGGGTTTAACTTTATTTTTGGATTTTATAAGGGCTCACAGCTAGGAATTTGCCTTGAGTGTCAGAGGAGACTTTGGACTCGGACTTTTCAGCAATGCTTGAACTGTTAAGACTTTGGCAATGCTTAGAGATTGAATAAACACATTTTGCCTAATAAGATGGACATGAACCCTTTTATGGTTTAGGTATAAAATCCCTCTCCCCAGTTTTTATGTTCAGAGGTTGGGTCTGTTTGGAAGGGATGGGTTACTGGGGACATGACTTGGAAGGATTTATTGTTCCTGGCTCCTCCCTTCTCTCCCTGCTTCTTGACAGAAATGTGGTGAACAGCTTTTCTCCACTATGCCGTTCTGCCATGCAGTTTCTGCCTTGAAGCCAGCTGATTATGGACTCAACCCACTGAAACTGTGAACCCAAGTAAACCTCTTCTCTTTCAAGTTTCAGTTGGTGAATATTTTGTGTCAGTGGCAGGGAAGTGACTAAGACACAAATGATCCATTTTCTAAGCTCTTATTTATCACAATCACATGTTCACACTTTCATGAGCCAGATTTTGACTAAAGTAAAGACTTTTAGGGATTCAAAACTGTGATATTGTAAAAAAACATAGCTTTTGCATAACCCCAAACTTTTTCTGACTAGGGCACTGGAGGTAATTTGGAGAATTCATGTATCATCTTCTGGCAACTGCAATTTGTTGTGGTCTTTAACACTTGGAGTAATTAATAGCTCTGTGCTAATTATCAGGAATGGTTATGTTTCCCAGTTAGCAAATGAGGCTTAAAGATCACTTTTCACCTTAAAAATACTTCCTGGCTTACCCTCCCCCAATCAACATGGGACACATACCATGTATTTGCAAAAATTTTGATTTCTTTAGCCAGAGAAAGGAGTAGTAATGCAAAGATGACTTGGCTCTGTGTCCTTCCAGCTCTCTGCACAGACAGTGCATGCTCCTCTGTGTGTCTGAGTGATAGGAATATCAGCGTTATAGAGCCACATTATAAGAATAAGAAATAGATAGGTTAGGCAGGGGAGAAGGTACAAAGAGAAAGAGAAAGGAGAAAGAATTTTAAAGAGGAGGAAGAATGCAAGGTTGTAACTTGCTTCTAGTCAGCTTAGTTGTCATTCTGTGCATTGTTTCCAGGGCTATTGCCCTGCACTCTTGTTATGGTTTAGATCTAAGTTGTCCCCTCTAAGTTTAGAGGTGGGGCTTTTGGAAGGTGATTGGATCATTGGGGTGCTGTACACAGCTGAGGATTGATCCATTGATGAGTTTATAGCTGACTGTATTGTAAGAAGGTGGAGCCATGTTGGAAAAGGTGGGTCACGTGAAGCATGACCTGGAGGGTCACTGACTTGTCCCTGATGCCTCCTCTTTTGCTCTCTGCTATGAAGGAAATACCTTTCTTCCACCATGATGTTTGTGCCTTGTAGCCAATGACCTCTGAAACTGTGAACCAAAATAAGTCTCTCCTCCTTTAAGTTGCAAATATTGTTATGGTCTACAATGTCCCACAAAGGCCTCGTGTATGGAAGGTGATTGGTTCATGGGGACACTACAGCTGATTTACTGTTAAGTAAGTGGGGTGTGGTTGCAGGTGGGTCACTGGGGGTATGAATTGGAAGGGTATATTCTTTTTTTTAACATTCATTAATTTTATTGATACATTTTAGGTATACAATTTGCTGACATTCATTATTGGGAATTTGTACCTTTACATGATATAGCTTGGTTCTTATTATTTTCCCCATTCCCTTGCCCTCCCTTTAACCTCTCCACCCTTTCCAATTTACAAAGACTTTGTTTCCATTTTTTTTCCTTTTCTCATGTTTATTCCTTTCCATTCTTTCCTTTCCCCTACTCCTACTGCTTCCCCTTCCCCTTTGGATCTTTTCTTCCTATTTCATATTATCTATTATACATTTTGATCCTTATTTACACTTTCAGTTTCTCATACCAGAGAAACTATTCCATCTTTACACATGTGTGCCCTATTTATTTCATTTAAGACTATGGTCTCAGTGTGCATCCATTTAGCTATAAATGTCTCTAGTTTCTCATTCTTTATGGCTGAGTAGTAGGAGATATCACAATCCCCAACTATACTACAAAGCGACTGTGATAAAAACAGCATGGTACTGGCAAAGAAACAGACCCAAGGATCAGTGCAACAGATTAGAAGATGCAGAAACAACTCCAGACACACTCAGCCACCTCATCTTTTTTTTTTTTTTCCTTTGGTAGTGGGGATTGAACTCAGGACCTTGTGCTTGTGAGGCAGGGAGCGGCACCACTGAGCTAAATCCCCGGCCCAACCTCATCTTTGACAAAGGAGCCAAACACCTTCATTGGAGGAAAGATAGCCTCTTTAATAAATGGTGCTGGAAAAATTGGGTTTCAACTTGCCAAAGATTAAAACTAGACCTATATCTCTCACCATGCACTAAACTAAAATCAAAATGGATTAATGATCTAAATATTAAAACAGAAACACTAAATAGGCTGGAAGAGAGGTTAGGTAGAACTTTTGAAGACATTGGGGTAGGAAAAGATTTCATGAACAAACCTCGTTTGCACGTTAAGTAGCACAGAAAATCAACAAGTGGGATCTGTTCTTATTAAAAAGCTTCTGCACAGCAAGAGAAACCACCATCAGCATTAAGAGACAACCCACAATGTTGGAAAAAATTTTTACCAGCTGTTCCTCAGACAAAGGTCTACTATCTAGAATCTATAAAGAACTTAATTTAAAGGCCCAATCCAAAAATGGGCATCTGAAATGAACAGACATTTCTCAGACAAAGAAGTAGAAATAGCAAATAAACATATGAAAAAATGTTCAGCATCACTGGTCATTCGAGAGATGCAAATGAAAACAACACTGAGATTCCACCTCACCCCAGAAAGAATGGCTGCTATCATGAAATCAACCAATAACAAATGCTGGCGGGGCTGTGGGGAAAGAGGAACCCTACCTCACTGCTGGTGGGAGTGTAGACTGGTGGAGCTGTAGAAATTAGTATGGAGACACCTCAAAAACTAGGACTAGAGGTCCCATTTGACCAGCTATTCCCCTGCTGGGTATCTTCCCCAAAGAATTAAAAGAATCATACCACAGTGATATATGTGCACCCATGTTCATAGCAGCACAGTTTGTAATAGCTAAAACTTGGAAACAGCCCAATTGCCCATCAACTGGAGACTGGATAAAGAAAATTTTTTTTTTGTTTTTTTGTTCTGGGGATCGAACTTGGGACCTCGCGCTTGTGAGGCATGGTGCCATTGAGCTAAATCCGTGGCCTGAAAATGTGATTTTTTTTTTTAAAAAAGGAAGGGCATATTTGTGTCCCTGGCTCCTCCTCTCTCTCTCTCTCTCTGCCTCGTGGCTGCCATGACATAAGCAGCTTTCCCCTGCCAGATCCACCATATCCTTCCTTCCTTGGAGTGAGCTAATTATGAACTGAATCCTCTAAAAACCATGAGCTAAAATAAACCTCTCCTCCTTTAAGTTTTGGTTGTTGGTAGTTTTTTTCAATGACAAGAAAGTGACTAAGACAGATGTCAAGTATTTGGTTCCAGCAATCACAGAGTGACTAATACAACTCTGAAGACATCTACTGGCGGTACTAGGTGATTTGTTTCTCTTATTTGAATATAGGCTAGTGGTAGTTCCCTGCCTTACTGAAATGTTCCTAGGCCATCACTGGATTTGTAGACTGTGTCCAACTCTTCAAAAACAAAAGCAATAAAGGGACAAAGAATTTTGTGCTCTTGGCCAGAACCAAAATATGCCTTCTAGATGGCGTTCCCCATTTCCCTTCAGATAACCAGATTCTTTCACTGAGTAGATGAGGCTGAGACTGGCTCTCTGGGATCCAGGACGTAGCATGTGGCTATCAAGCTAGTGGCATGCATAGCCTTTGATTTCATTGGAAGTAGTCCCTAACACGGGGTATCACCTATTTATGAAAATGAGCTTTTGAGCCAGAAGTTCAGTTATGGGTAGTATCAGCTTGGAAGACTTGCTGTTGCAACATTATTTAAAACTGTACATATGAGTCATGTCTTATGATATCTGGCTTTAGCCTGGGAGGCTCCAGCTCCATCCAGGTCCTCATTTCATATGCCTAAGGGAAGTCTGAAAGCATAGTGAGCCTGGATCTGTTGCTCTAGGCTGGCCTTACCTTTTGCATCTTTTTGCAGTTGTATTCTGCTGAGAGAAGGGCCTTTCTAAGCAGTTTTGTCTTCTTTTGTCGCCAAAGTCTTATTCTCAGTGCTCTGGGCATCTTTTGCCTTCTGCTGTGTGTGACTATGAGGATAGAGCTCGTCCTCAGGCTGGAGGTCGAGGGCATCTTTTTGCCCTCCCTCTTATGTATGACGTTTGGAATGCTTCAGTAACCTCAGTGCGTGGCTTAGTGTGCGGTCATGAGAGGAAGGGGTTGAACTAGGACCCCAACTTCATGGAAAATATTTACTCTGAAAGAAAAGCGTTGATGCTGTGAATGTCTTCTTGCAGAATTCGGTAATGAAAGAGAGGTGGCAATACTCCTCTGAGCCATGAGACAATTAGAGGGCAAGTGCTCCACACTAATGCCCGCACACATTGGTATTTTGTGGTTTGCCCATCTGTAGAAGTTCTAAGTGATAACATCTCTGGTGGATTTAATTTTTCCCCATGAAAAATCAAAGAAATTTAGGGCAAAACCCAGCATCATAGTGGTGGTCATTAGAAGAAATGGTTAAGGATTTAGATTGAAAAGAATCTCCACTGGACCCTTGTGTTATCATCATTTGTTGAACTATCTTCACTGATATTTGAATAGAGACCTGAAATTTTCTTCATGGCATCCAGCTAGAAAAGATATGTCATTTTTCTTTTATGAGTTTGAATTTGATTTCTGAAATTGCGGCTTCTGAAGCCTCTGTTCACTTCAGATGGTTCTCTTGCTCCTCTTGAAAGACACAGCTTACGCAACTTCTGGGCTGCACAGTTGTGAGTAGCTGGCAGTTTTTTTAGAAAAACAAAATTCTTAAGCTCAGAAAAACATCTGCTCTGTGTTCTACTCGATTCCTCCAACTCTTTGAGCAAGTTTGACATTTGACACCCCAAGGCATACTTTGGTGTATTAAGGAAATCTACACTCAATAAATGTGTTGTTATACATTTCTCTAGTGTCCTATTGGAGGATCTAAAAGTGCTTTGCTCACCTTGGGATTTCTGCTTATAAAGTTGTAGCTTAGCATTACCATCTACTATATCTGGCAGATATGCAAATATGTCTGAGCCCACAGGACTCAATTAAACTAGGCCTTGTTGGGATGAATGAGGTCATCCAGTGGCTGCTGGGGAGCTGGGATGCCCTTCACAAGGACAAATCCTGCCACTTAAAAATTATAAAATGTTGAAGAGAAAAGAATAATTTTTTAAAAGGCTTACAGTGAACTAAGCAGAAGGGAACTGACCGGATTTCCATCTGTTTCAAATTAAACGTGTTTATTATCCTTGCATCTTGTTCCCCAGCTCAACATAATCAGTTAGAAAATATCTCCTGGAATCTTCACTGAAAGTGTATTTTTATAAATTTATCTGGTTGCTTGTGTTCACACACAAGGCAATGATAGATCTTCTTTCATTTTGACTCTCGTGTGCTTTACTGGAGCTATAACATGGGGTCTGTAGGCTCGATCATTCAACATTGATTTTTGGTTACTTGTTTTGCCCCACAATCTATACTAGATGTTAAGATACAGCAGGAAAAGATAATACAAAGTAGGCAGAATAAATACATAAGTAAAGTAATTACAATTTATGGAAGAAGCTAGACAGGAAAGAAGCAAGGGAGCTGGAGAGAGGGAGTAGCTGTCAAAGACAGCCCTTACATCAGGTGGTCAGAAAAGGTTTGTGGCAAATGAATTTGGAGCAGAGACCTGAATGTTAGGAACAAGCCACCCAAGTAGAAACTGGGGGTTGAGTACTGTAGGCAGAGGAAATAGCAATGCAAAGGAAACATGGCAGGGTCTGGGATACCTGAGGAAGAGAAAAAAGCCAGTGTGGTCAGAATAGACAGAAAGGAGAAGAAATGGAGTGAGAAGCCTGAACCCCACCAGGAAAATGGTCATGAGTTTATGCTTTACTTTAAAAATTAGAGCCAAGGGACAAATGCCATACTTGGATTTGCATTTTACGAAAATTAGACTGGCTAATCTGAGGAACAGATTGGAGGGCAGAGGGTGAGCAGGGAGGGGTTTCTCAGGCCAGGTGAGAGAGGTGGCTACAGCTCGTGCTGGGATAGCATCAATGCAGACGGGAGGGGAGGACGGGAGAGAGAGGGCTTTGGAGGTAGCAGTGACAAGACTCCTGAAGTCCTGGCCTGAGGGGCTCAGGGAAAGGAGGACTCCAGGAAGTGTTAGAGTTTGACATGAACAGTGGAGAGGATGTGCACATTTGACTGAGGGAGGGAGGTCCTGGGGAAGGCGCTCTGCGGGGAGGTGGGGGATAGAAGCACATCTTGAACACATTAGTTGGGGAGACCGGTTGCTAAGCCCTATATAGACATGAAGAAATCTTCTGGCAATATATCCCTTAAAAGTCAAACCTTATAATTTATTGTTATAGCCCTCAAAGTAATAATAGAAACATTTGGAAGAACATACAATGGAGCAGGGGACAACCAAAGTTTGGGAAATTAGATTTGATTTAGGGTTGGCAATAAATCCAGTGAATGACGTAGCACGTAGAAATGCATAACCATAGATTTTATCCTTTGCAACTTCTTGTCTGGATAGACTTTGGTGGTGTATGGAAAATAAACACCCTAGATGATGTTTGGGTGCAGGGGGTCTGAAGGGGGCTTGTGCTGACAGGAATGGCCACTACATTCAGAAAGTAGGATTTGCATTATGATTCAAAGAGACAAGGAAATATTTGGGCTTAGAAGATGATAGCCTGCTGATTTAACATTGTTGTTTGAGTTCCAGGGAGTGTAGACCTTTTTTTCCTCCTCAAAGGTACTCTTTAAAATGACATTTTCTTTGTAAATCAAGTATGAAGAAGAAATAAAAGGAATCAAGGCCCCTCATAGCATCTCTTTAGCCGAGCTCTAACTTCTTATTAATTTCCAGCGATTCTGTTTGTTTTTCCTCCAGCCCGTCCACCTCTGAGTACACACTGCCCTGCTCTTCGCTTTGTTTATCTCCTCTTCTGTTTGGTGTTCTAAAGGTGTCTGGGGCACTTTTAGGAAGAATAATGCTTAGATGACTGCTTAGCAGTCTGCAAAGCAAAATATACTATTTTGAGATTATCACTGGCACCTGATTTGGAAGAATAGATTGTCCCAGTGGCTTCTGGTTTATGTCTAGACTCTCAGATTTGTGCCTGGCAAAGGTCCTTTATGATTGATAGAAAAAGCTTAAGTTTTGGAGTCAGAGAGGCCCAATTTCAGATGTCAGCTCTACTGTTTTCTATTTTGTAGCATCAGCCTGGTGACTTCATGTCTTTGAACCCAGTATTTTTATCTGAAAAAATGTGGATAATAATACATATGTAAATTACAGGGTTGTTATGAAGAGAAAATGATGTAACACATGAAAAGTTCTTAAGGATGATACTTAATTCATGGTGGTAATCACAAATAGTCTATCTTTACTATTATTATTATTATTATTATTATTGGTATTATTGCTATGCTTACAAACATCGTGGTCAGTTTGATAGGAAATATTATAGATGTGTAACCCTGTAAGGGCCATTGATGAGCTCTACCCCCACAGTGGTGGGGTGTTGGCATGATGGGGTGGGTTTCTCTGTTATAGTCTAGCAAAGATTGCAAACTGGAAGCCCTGGATATATTTAATTCACTCATTTTTAAAATTGTGTTAAAATTTAAAGCAAGTTATTACAGGTTAAAAGGGGGATTTTTCCTGTAAACGTGGCTTGCAGGGTTCTCTTGAAATACTGGCAGATTTGGCATACTAACCCTCAGTAGTGACTTTGAAGAACATGCCCCTTCCAGTTTTCCATCCCTACCATAGCTCTCTGCTAGTCTTGAAGAATCTGGTCTTAGATATTACATGGGCTCCTGACCAGCTTCTATGACTTTGGACAAACTCCAACCCTTAGTCTCAGTTACCCCATTTATAACACGAAGATGGTAATGCTTACCCTGGAAGTTTCTTTTAAAAAATAAATAATATTAACAACAACAATAACAACAACAACATTTTCTACAGTGATTGGCAAACAGAAAGAGTTCAGGGATGGCCACTGCTATTATTATAAGGTAGCTTTGCAAATTAGCAGGCCTATAATTGAAATTCATGATAACATTGGCAGCTATTTTAGGACAGTCTGAAGGACACATCTAGGGGGCAAAGAAGTGATTTGGACTATGTGGTATCAGCTGATATGGAGAGACGTGCTGGACACTTTATATAGTTTGGAAGGAATTTCAACAGGGTTTGCTCATCATTAGATGGGTCATGAGAGAGGGAGAGGACTTAAGAATGTGTCCAAAGTGTTGGCAGGAATAATTGGAAACATGGGGTTGCTTTTTACTGAGAAATGTTGGGAGACCATTGAACTCACTAGAAATCAGCTTTCATGGAGGGAGAAAAGGGGCTTCTATGTTCTCAGGGGTTTCCTTTAATATATAAAGAGCCAAGCTAGATCACATAAGATCAAAGGCATAGTATAGAGCAAGTAGAGAAAAAGACTTATGGGAAATACCCACCAGATAGGAAGAGGACACACAAAGCATTGCCACAGGAAGAGGGAAGGCAATAGTGAGAATATAAGCAGGATGTGTGCCACAGCTTGGTCACTGAGGAGTGACTTTGTTCTACCCCCCATACCATGTTCAAGTAAAAAAAGAGAGTTCTGAGGCATTAGAAAGTCTCCCAGAAATCCCAGGTGACATAGGGGAGGAGAAGAGGACATCCTGGCTTGTCCTTGGATCCCCTTTGTCATGGTCAGAAAAGGGTGGAACAGCCAGGGTAAATGTTCTGCATGGTCTAGAGTTTCTGTCTGTCACCACGGTGTTGAGAGTGATGTTGTCCTGGCACTGGCTTGTAGTTAGGGTGAGGGAGCAAGATGCTGCAAAGCATAGGGGTCTGGTGATTTGAGGAATCTCATGAACCTTGGACTTCAGCGGCAGATGCCAGCAGGATTCCCAAGGACAGTTTGATCAGTCACACCTAAGTAAACACCAGCCAAGGACATTTAGGGATGAGATCAGTAATGAGCTGAGGACACCAAGGACTCTGTTACTGAGGGTAAAAAAAACCCCTAAATAAAGTCCCTAGCTTCACTTGCTCTTAGGATACTTAAAAATCACTAATTTTGGAGGTCACTAATTTTGGGCAATACATTATTAGTCTCCCACCAGTTTTTTTTTTTGTATTAAATTCTTTTATTGGTACATTGTAGGTATACAACACAATTACATTTCTCATTGGGAATTGTACCTTTACATAATGCATCTTGGTTCTTATTTTTTCCCCATTCCTAGCCCTCCCTTCACGCCCTCCACCCTTCCCTATTTACAAAGACTTTATTTCCATTTTTTCCATTTCTCAGCATTTTTCCTTTCCCTTCTTTCCTTTCCCCTGCCCCTCCCACTACCCCTACGCCTTTGGACCTTTTCTTCCTATTTTACATTATCGATTATTCATTCTAATCATTGGTACATTTTAGGTATACAATATAATGACATTCATCATTGGATTGAAATGATTGTTTGTTCCTGTGCTTTCTTTATGTTAGAACCCTAAAGAGTCCTCATCAGCTCTGCCCTCATTTGTAAGTAGGAGAGATTTCAATTTCAATAATAATGGTTACCAGAGTTAATCTAGAAGAGGTGTTATGGACTGGGAAATTTACCTTAGTAAGTTAAAGTAGCTGGCATTTTGGGATGACCTTTCCTATGAGAGTTCTCTCAGTAATCCAGTGTTTGAAGATTCTGATGAATAGTATTCAATACTGTGATGGTGCTCCTGTGGGCTTTTGTGCTGTTTGGAAGAAGATGCTTCTTAGATAAGCTTTGGATAATAAAATGGAGAAAAGGCTGGATAAAATCTAGACACAAAAGTTATGGGCAAATGGGTGAAATAAATAAGCAATTTAATTAAGACTTTGCAGTTTTCCTGGCATTTTTTTTTTTTGTGGTTGCTCAGAATCATCATCAGAGACTAAGTCATACTGACCAAATTAAATAAGCAAAATTGAGAATGATAAACCAGCCTGGTGTAATTTATAATATTATTTCTAATTTCTATCATGATTTCCTATTTAAGTCACAAATAATTTTTTCTTTTTTTGGTACTCAGGACGTTGCGCTTGCGAGGCAGGTGGTGGAAACACTGAGCTAAATCCCTGGCCTGCCACAAATAATTTTTAAATGTTTAAGTGTACTAGAGAATTTTGCTCTCTCTCTCTGAATTGTTGTTATATTGTGATCAGAGACTACAGTCCATACAACTTATCAATTCTTTGATATTTATTGAAATATCCTTTATGGACTTATATGTGCTCAGTTTTTGAAAATATCCCATGGAAATTTGAAAAGAATGCTGACTACCTAAGAGTTGACATAAAGTTCTAAATATGTGAATTTTATCAAGTATCTTATATTACTTAACTTTCCAACCTCATTATTATTTTTGGTCCTTTGAGTAATCAGTTTGTAAAAGTGAATATTAAAGTCACACTTTAAAAATTCAATTTTTCATGATTCTGTTAGCTTTTACTTTACATAAATTACTGCTTTTGTAGATCAAAAGGTAGTTAAATATTGCTAATTGCATATAGTTCAACATAATATTTTGAGGCTATGTTACTTTGTTGTTCAAGTTTTTAATATATTCCTGATATATTATATATGTAATAACCTTGCTTATTTCTAAATAATCATCTTTTTATCTTAATATAGTTAAAGGATCTTTATTTGATTAGTATTCAAAATGCTATTCATGTATCTTTATTTTGATTAAGTTCTATTTAGATTAATGTCTGGCATCTGGTTACTATTTTTCTATTTACTATGCCTTTTTCTTTACTTTCCTCCCTTATTCCCATCTTCTTTAGATTAGGTAAATTTTCTTTAATCAGTTTATTCCCTCTTTCTACTCTTTCCGAAGTGAATTTAAATATATAACATAATTGAACAAAGTCTAAAGTTCATTAATATTAGCTTGTTATTTTTCTGAATAGTCAAAGGATATCAAATGATTTAAATCTAGTGATCTCATTAATCTATCATAATATTGTTATCATTTCAGTTCTACTCCACTTTGAATCACCTCTAGCCCATTAGTCTTTATAGCTATTATCAATCCTTTTTTAGATTCACCACTCTGCTTAGTGGTTTCTTTGATTACCATAATTTCTTGCACATCATTGGTTCTCCTTGCTTCAATTCCATCCTTCTATGGTTGTTAAACTCTGTTTTTATGTGTCTGAAAATATCTTTATTGCTCCCATATTTTAACTTGGGTATAAAAATTAAGGCTGAGATTTTGCCTTAGTGCTTCAAGGATATTATTCTACTGTGTGCTGCCCTCAGTCTAATTGTTTTTCCTTTGTAAGTATCTTGTCATTGAGAGGCAGTGGAGCATTGTAATTAAATGTGTTAGCTTCAAAATCAGACTGTATAGATTTGAATCTCAGCTTAGTACTTACTGTCTAAAGACCTTGAGTAAGTTGCATAACTATCTGTACCTCAATTTCCACACCTATGTAGTGGGATCATAATAAGTAGAGTTGTTATCAGGATCAAATGTGTAGTAAGATTAAAGAACTTAAAGTGTGACTCATAGTAAATATTCAGTAAATTTACTAATTTGCAAAGCTACCTGATAATAGCAGTGGGCAGCCCTGAACTCTTTCTTTTTGCCAATCACTGTAGAAAATGTTGTTGTTGTTGTTAATATTATTTATTTTTTAAAAGAAACTTCCAGGGTAAGCATTACCATCTTTGTGTTATAAATGGGGTAACTGAGACTAAGGGTTAGAGTTTGTCCAAAGTCATAGAAGCTGGTCAGGAGCCCATGTAATATCTAAGACCAGATTCTTCAATACCTTTGGCGAGATATAGAGTAAATGGTAGTTTAAAACTAATGAATATTATTAAGAATTGATTGTTTATTAATATTACCTTTATAGGATTTTGTCTTTGATGTTGATATATTGTAATATCATTCACATTTTTTATTTATTTATTTATTTATTTTTGGCACTGGGGATTGAACTTCATTCATGCTTTTTAAAGTTGTGATAAAATAATAGTGGTTTTAGACCTTGTTTTAGGTATGAATATATTTTTGTTACCTACTTGGAACTGCATATATTTCTTCAATCTGAGGAATCTTGTCCTTCTTCCTTTGTGGAAAATCATTATTCACTTCCTCTTCAAATATTGCCTTTCTCTTCTTTTATTTGTTCTCTCTTAAAACTCTACTTTTGGATTCATTGAAAAAAAATTTTATTCAATTCCCTGTGTCTTCAAGTTCCTTACATTTTACATCTCTTTGGAACTTTGGATCATTCCTTAGATCTATCTTCTATTCTTAAATTCTGTCTTCAGTTATGTTTAATTATGAAGTGTGTCAAAAATATGCAGTGAATATTTTAATTTAAAAAAACTATCACAGAAAAAGATACATTGCCATTAATCCCTGCAAAATATGCTTCATCATTTGAGTACACTTATACCATCATTCCTCACTTTCTGAAGCAGTTCTGGAAGTCCTCCCTTGTGTCTTTATGAGATATAGTAAAAAGTACAGTGAATGTTGTTGCTGAGTGCCATCCAATGGAAAGGCAGGCATGTAAACACATTACTGTGTGTCCTCATCCACCTTATTCACCAGACCTGGCACTGTGCAACTTCTACTTCTGCGTTTTCCTCACAGTCAAAATAATCATGAAAGGTAATACTTTGAATTGGTTTAGGATATTAGCATAGCCATGGCAGTACACCTAGAGACCGTCATGGAAAAGAGCTTCCAGAACAACTTGAAAAAGTGGCAAGAATGAAGGGCTGTATTGTTTTTTCATTATTAATTGGTACATTTTAAGTATACAATACAGTTACATTCATCAGTAGAAATTTGCACCTTACATAATCTCTCTTAGTTCTTATTTTCCCCCTTTCCCCTGCCCTCCCTTCAACCCCTCCATTCCTCCCTATTTACAAAGATTTTGTTCCTGTTTTTCCATTTTCTCATATTCATTCCATTCCCTTCTTTCCTTTCCCCTATCCCTCCCACTTCTCCTTCCCCTTTGCCCCTTTTCTTCCTATTTCAAATTATCTATTATACCTTTTAGTCCTCATTTACACTTTCAATTTCTCACACCAGAGAAACTATTCGGTATTTACATATGTGTGTCCTATTTATTTCACTTAAGAGTATCGCCTCAATGTGCATCCATTTAGCTATATATGTCTCTAATTTCTCATTTTTTATGGCTGAGTAGTACTCCATTTTATTAAAAAACCACATTTTCTTTATTCAGCCTCCAGTTGATGGGCAATTGGGCTGCTTCCAAGTTTTAGCTATTACAAACTGTGCTGCTATGAACATGGGTGCACATATATCACTGTGGTATGATTCTTTTAATTCTTTGGGGAAGATACCCAGCAGGGGAATAGCTGGTCAAATGGGACTTCTAGTCCTAGTTCTTTGAGGTATCTCCATACTGATTTCCACAGTGATTGCACCAGTCTACACTCCCGCCAGCAGTGGAGTAGGGTTCCTCTTTCCCCACAGCCCCACTAGCACTTGTTATTGGTTGACTTCATGATAGCAGCCATTCTTTCTGGAGTGAAGTGGAATCTCAGCATTGTTTTCATTTGTATCTCTCGAATGACCCGTGATGTTGAACATTTTTTCATATGTTTATTTGCTATTTCTACTTCTTTGTCTGAGAAATGTCTGTTCATTTCCGATGCCCATTTTTGGATTGGGTCTTTAAATTTGGGAGGTCTGATCTTTTTAAGTTCTTTATAGATTCTAGATAGTAGACCTTTGTCTGAGGAAAAGCAGGTGAAAAATTTTTCCCACATTGTGGGTTGTCTCTTCACACTGCTGGTGGTTTCTCTTGCTGTGCAGAAGCTTTTTAATAGGAAGAGATTCCACTTGTTGGTTGTTAGTGCTAGTTCATGGGAAACTGAGGTTTTGTTCATAAAATATTTTCCTACACCAATGCCTTCAAGAGTTCTACCTGAAGGGCTATATTTGAAGAGATTATTTTGAGTGGGCCAGATGACACTGTGTCTTTTCACTGTAATAAATTTTTAAAAATTTAAACATTCACAGTAAATTTTGATTACATCTGATAATGTAACTATTGAGAATTTCATTTCAATGACTAAATTTCAAGAAGTTCTATTTGTGTCTTTTAACAATATGCTTATTTTATCTGGAACATCTTATACTCTTCCTATAGTGTGTATTTTTTTATCTCAGGGATGGGATTAGGGTAAGATGAGTGGGACCATGTTGTATGGGCAAAGGATTGGATTTGTCTTTATTGAAATTTTGTATTTTGTTTATAATAAATTTTGCATTAATTTTGATTTGCAATATAGTACATTAAAATATTATTCATCTTGATTACTGAGTTTTTGTTATTTTCTTAAATGTTATGCCCAAGGTGAGTCCTTATTTTAGCTCACTTTTGTCCCAGGTTCAGTAAGACAATTAGTTTTGATCATTATAATGGCAGGAAAGCCCTGTAGTAAAGACAAGGTCTTCTTAGCTTATTCTTCTCTATCATACTATTGATACATAACTTAAACCATATGTTTAATGTATTATGCATACATTTCTGGAATTCATTTTTCCTTTCCTTTTAATTATGGCCCAGTGTTTAAGTAGCAATTACACAAATTAAAAAGAATGCTTAAATTACTTTATGTGTATTCCAAGAGAAATAGTGAACAAATCTTAAATTCCTGAAACCAAGAGTATCTTTATGGATTCAGGCCCAAAAGACTAGGAAACCTCTAGAGTCAGTAACAATGTAAATTCAATGTAAACATAAAGACATTACCATATAATAAATATTTTATTCTTTATGTACAATATTATCTTACATATGTATTTAGACAGCTTAACATATATTCCAACTTAATGTATATTTTCTGGCTACCTACTTTGTGTTGCCTACTGCACCATATCCTGTAGCCAATAGTTTGATTTAAATACCCAACAGCAATACATGCGGAACAAAGGTCAATAAAGTACATAACAATATGTGAGAAATTCAAGATTACTGAATTGACATAAACAGAATGGATATTGTTCTAAGGAACATGAACAGCTCATACCTACATTTTGAATATGTTATTAATTTACCAGACTGTCAGTAAATCCAGAGGAATGGAAGGTAATTAATTTGCTCAACTCTAGGGGAAAGTGATTATAAGTGGATATCTGCAAACAAATACATTCTCCCTTCTTCAATCAGAACAGTCATCAAATGTATATCTTTAAATTATATCTATGTATTACAAGCTTTATAATTAACTTGGGGAAAGAAAGTCTCAAGATTATAATCATAAGTTGACTGAACTGCTAAATGATGTGTGATGACTAATGCAATGCTTTGTGTGAATATGCAAACATGGAGGGAACATAGGTACTTCAGTATCTTCCATTTGACCGCCTATATTGCTGTTCCTGTAGAAGGAATACAGCAAATATCTGAGCAACTCCTTGCTTAAAATAGTCCTATAAAGACATTTGATTCTGGTGAGATCATTTTTCCCCCCGGATAAACTTACTTGAGCTCCTGGATGTATTTTCATAATTGGACATATCCCATATGTGGAAAACCGCACCAATGTCTCCATAGACTAGGATGCTCTTACGTGGTCACTTGTCAGCCTGTACACATATAGAGTGGATGAAAAGAAGCATAAGACATGACTGAGTAGGGTGTAGAAGCAAGAGAGACATTTGGTTAGCTCACAGTGCTCAGAACTCACAATAGAACAATCTTTTTATCTTACTTAGATGGTGTTTCTCAAACTTCAGTGTGCATCACATTACCTGGAGGGCCTTTCACACATAGATTCTTGGGCCTGCACCTCTCTGCCTGTAGGGTGTGTATGAGAATTTGCATTTCTAACAAACCCATTGGTGATGCTGATAATACTACACATTAGGAACACTGCTTAGAATCAATGTAAAGGGAGATTTCTGTATCAGGTGCCTACACCTCTGGTGGAAATGCAGCTCACTGTCTGATTCCTGGGAGGACCTAACTAAAGATGGGGGCCGGCCTACAGGGGGTTTTAACTTTCAGTGTTTAGATTTTTTGTTAGTGTTTAAGCCTGAGTCCCAATTAATTATGTTTAAATATTTTTTCTTAATGATTGCTGAGAAGTTAACATCTCATTTGATGATTGCATTTCATAGATCGAAACTGCCAGTGTTTCAATGCTTTTATCCCAGAAAAAAAAATCTCAATTTTATGGGATATTTTAGTTCTGAATGATGTTAATTTTTCTTTCTTGTTTTTTTCTTTGCTATATGTTGTTCCTCTGCTTCCTCCTTCATTCTCCATGTAGGAATTCCATCTCTCTCTTCCTCTCTCCTCCCTCACTGTTGCATTGCTTTTCTTTCCCTGAATCCAAAGCTGTGTGAGAGAAAAGACTGGAACACGGAGAATAAACTTGAGTCCTGAGACACGGGTATCGTGGTAAAGAGTGTCATTCTATGGCTGGTGTGGTGCTAACACTTTCTATCTCCACAACTCTGGGCAAGTTACTTAGCCTCTCTGTGCCTCAGTTTCTCCATCTACAGTATGAGGATTGTAATGGCTCCCACTCAGGGGGCTGCTGTGAAGGTTAAAAAATGAATAGTGCTAAACAACATAGAAAAACACAACTTCAGATGTTCAGTAAATATTACCCAATATTCCTGAATCAAAATATCTTTTCTTTAGTTTGAAAGAACAAGTGTAAAGATGCCCACGTTACTGAGTGCAAAAGGTCACAAAGCAATAAATGAAATATAATTTCATTAAAAATATCTGTACTAATACACACAAAAGACAATAACAGAATTTCTTGGGTTATGTGTTACTTATATCTTCTTTTGCTTAATGGTGCTTTCTAATTTTACTAAAATGAACATATGAAATAAACTACACTTTACAAACATTCTGAAGCAAACCTATTTGGGTGTTTGCTAAATACAGAGTTCAAATAACCGAGTAGCAACATGAAGACTACATATGCTGAGTGACTGAAGTTGGGTTTTTTCATCTAGGTATGGTTCTAAGTGTTAGTAGACAGCCAAATCAGACAGGTAATATCAGTCTAATAGAAAATCCTTCCAAGAATTCTAAAGCTTCTTGGTATTTAAAAAAGACTTCATAATTCTCAACAAGGACTCAGGTAGGATTTCCTCAGAAAGAACCAGGCCATTTTTCCAAGGCCTTTAGGGAATAAACTGTACTTTGTATTTTTTTTTGTAAGACAGGGAGCAGGGCGGAGAGAGTCATAAGGATCTCACAGCAGGAACTGAATGGAATGGTTTGGAGTATTACAAATGTCCTTGCTCCTTCTTCATTTACTCTTTTTATCTTTTCCTTAAATAAAAGAAATATTTTTCAAATCATAGGGCAATAAAACATCCCAATTTTTCTCAGATCTTACTGCTCTATACCATTGTCCTGGTATATTCCACTTCTCTTTGTTTTCAAAAACACTTTAAGTGCAAGAAAAATATTTCAATTAAAATAGTACATTTTTCTTCTCCTTTAAAAATACACATTTGTATAAGTGGTTTATCTGTTCATTAAATATCATCACTATTCACTAAAACAGGTTTCCACAATATTACTACTTGAAAAAATACTAGCTCTAGTTGTTTAAAGGAAATAATCAGAAAACAGATTTCATGAAAGTTCATGATTCAATGCTTTATTAAGATTCTTAGATGATCTCACTCATTTAATCAGTCAACAAAAATATTTTCCAGGCCAACTCCGCAGCAGGCATTGTGCCATCTCGTCCCAAGCAGGGAAGTGTTATTTCATAGTGCAACGAGGGAAAAGTACAGCTTTTCTTGAATCTCTTCTCTAAAACTTACTTTGTGGTTTATACTGACCTAGGAGAGTTAAAATGCAAGCAAAGGAGACAGAAACATGGATTAGGTATCAAATCTAGTTGCAAGAGACATATTGCTCTCCTGTGTTAATATGCAAGAGACCTGAACAAAAAAATGTAATTATCTATGATGTTTTTATAAATGTCTGTTAATGAACATGGAAGGAAGATAAGGAGCCACAAATGGGTTTATTTTATTTAGGAAAGATATAGTTTGGGGCAAGGAGACTTTTTTGTGATGTATTCTTTTTTCTTGTGATCATATAAAATTTTTCTTTTATAAAGATGCATCAAATAATCTTAAACTTGGGCCTCAGGAAGAAACAGATTCAAATAAAACAATGATGATTTTGCTTAGTTTTTCTGAAGAGTGAAGACTGTTTTTGCAATGGATAAAACTGGGACATTCTCGGTTTTATGGAACAACTGAGGTCCCAAGAAGTAAATGGTCTGGGCGAAGAATAAAAGCACACAATAGTCGGGGCTTTAGCTCAGTGGTGCCACCATTTGCCTCGCAAGTGCAAGGTTCCCAGTTCGATCACTGGTACCAAAACAAAACAAGACAAAACAAAACAAAACAAAACAAAACAACAACAACAAAAACCACAGAGCTCTTTGGTGAATATCTTAATACCAAAAAGTTTAGGAAGATTAGAAAGTACAGCTGGAGAATTCTGAGTAATCAATAAACTCTCTGATTGATTCTACTTAGAAATGAGAAAAGGAAAATTATATTTAATGGGCATAGGCTTTGGGATAGTCATATATATATATATATATAGACATATATATATATAACCATATGTATGGATTTTAGATGTACTTGTACATTATACATACATGCATACTTATTTTACATGATATCATAATTTAAAATTTATGTTTTCTAATACCTGTGATAAAATTACTATTTGCTCATTTTAATTATTAGCTTTTTAAGGCTCAGAGCATCCTTGAGTAAGATTGAACATCAGAGGGAGAATGAAGATTTGTCTATTGAATTCCAGAGCCCTAGAATATATAGAAAGCTATATATATTGATATCCAGAAAATAAATCAATTAAAAAATTTTAAAAATAATTGCTATTTTGATATCCTCTATTACTTGGCATGTGACCTTTGGCAAACTCTTTAAGCTTTCTGAGCTTCATTTGGCTTTTTGTAGAATAGAGACAGCAGTAACTTTTCTGCTTATGTTAAAAGGTTGCTGAAAAATTCAGTGAAATGAAGTAGAACTACTTAGTGAACTGTCCAATGTAATGTATAAAATAGTGTTATGGAAATATTGTTCAAGATAAAGATCTGCCATTATTATTTTTCTGATGGGATAAGGGAATTAAATTGCCTTCATTTAGCCACCAACAAAAGCAAGATAAAAAAAGAATGACAAAAATTTTCTTTGCATCTAAAGGAAAATACAAATGTAAAATTTCCATAGTTAGAACACCGGGGTAGTGATAATTGTTTAAGCCCAATGCTGTGTACAAAGGATGGATCCTCGCTACTTTTGTGTGTTTGAAAATTTCCATGATAAAGTTTGAAAAATATTTCCTTGTTTATAAAATATTCCCTTAAAACATTTAAAAGATACTTTCTCCTTTGATTATTAAAGATTAGATAAGGTGATGAATACTGCCTCTGTCACTACGGTGATCTCTCTGAGCCTTAGTGGGTTTGCCTATAAAATAGTACCTGCCCCAGAGGCCTGTTAAAAGGAATAATTTGAGTTACTAAGAACTGAATAAATTATGTAATGTTTGATAAAATAAGAAATATTTTGTATTCTACGTAGCTACTATCTATGAGGAACGTGATACTCAGAAGGTCAAGTTAACTTCCATATCGTGTTCGTACGTGGCTGTTTCAGTTGAGTCTGTTCAGCTACAAAATCTTGAGTTTGTGCCATGCTGTCACTCATAGGGAATCTACTGTAATTTGGCCAGGTCCTATCTTAGCAAATGATAGCATACTTATCCTAAGATTGAAATATATCCTGGTGGCCTGGAGAGTTGATTCATAGAAATTATGAGGACTTGCTAGAGGAAGCCACTGCCTGGAGACCCCCAGATCTTCCTGGAAGGGTTTTAAAGGGGGTCAGAGTTCCCTAAGGGGTGGAAATGAGGCCTGAGAAATACTTTTTGTGACTACTACTGGACCTCCACTTTGTCCAAAGGGATCAAGAGTTGGGGGAGGATACATAAGTCAGGCCTAGTAGGGTCCACCCCCTGCAACAGGATCTGCTGTGACCCCATACTGACAGCCTCTGTGTACATCAAGTGTCCTGTGTTCCAGGTACATGAGCATTAGTGCATCCACACAAAAACATTACCCGATTCTCATAGAAGATCCACTCGAGCTCTGGAAGCTTGAATTTCCTTGAAGAATTACTGCCATTATTTTGCTAATAGAATTGCTACTGAACACATTTTATAAGCTCCAAAGTGAAATAAAACATAGAACTAGACAGATTATGTAGGCTGTCTCTGTCATGTGTCAGCGTACGAACCTTTCAGTTTCACTTTCATGTCTTCTGGTACAACATTCTTACTCTTGGAATCAGGCTGCTCTGAGCCCCTTCTACACAAACTACAAACTGTCAATCTCACAGGATGTCAGAAGGAAAAATGAACATAGGAGTGAACTAATACTCATTTCTTCAAGAAGAGTTAAGAGATTAGCTATTTTGATGCAGAATAAAATATTCATAAATAAAAATATAGATGACCCATATATTATCCAAGAAACTTTTAGTCCTTTTCTGTTTGAATGAATTCTATTTCTGTGGATCAAGTCTAAACAGTCAAATGCTACATTATGATTTTTCCATGTAACAAGGGATTTTAATGACTCTCTGTTGTTAATGACCAGGCCCCTGTGGTCACACTGAGGGTGAAAAATAATAGCAGCATTGTCATCAACATTGCTACACCTGATTTCTTCAACAATCTTGCAAGGGAAACTAGTTATCTCCATTCTAGAAGTGGGAGAAACTGAAGTCCAGAGAGATTATGAGACTTACCTGCTGTTAGATCACTTGTTCGTAGTGATTTCAGGACATTTGGAATATTTTTTATTCTGTTCCATTGTTTCTAACCAAAAAGAAATTAACTTGCAGTAGTAACTTGCAGGCATAACATACTTTTTCTACTAATCTGTTAAACCCTTCTCCCCTACCTCGAGAACATAAGCAACTGACCATTTGCAAAGCTGCTTTGTGGAATGGTTTCATTCTTTAAGAACAGACATTCCAGTTTTGGCACCACATTGCTAAGGTATAATGTCTGAGAATTCTTGGGATAGTCAAATGAATGATTTGCCAGTTTCCTTAAAATGATACCGCAGGCCAGGGGCAAGTTAATAAAGATCTTTAATATCAAATGACAGTTTCTGAGATTTATATACAAATTGTGATTATGAGAAAGCGTATTAATAGAAAGGTTTCATTTTCACCTAATCACCAATTGCGGTAGCTTGGAGGAAAGCCAGCTTGGATCACCGACCTTCCTTTGTCATTCAACATCTCTGGAAGACAGACATGCAGGGTTTTTCCCGAGCAGCAGAGGACCAACTGGTCTCCATGTCTCCTTCAAATTGGTGGTAGCAAGCAAGCAGACCCAGAGGTGCATAGTCATCCCCACCCTGAGAGATTCCGTGTGGGCTGCCCACCCTCCTCAGGTGCATGCACGCTCTAGAGAGGACCATGCAGGAGGAGCTGGATCTGGGCTCCCAGTGAGCATGGGTCACATCACCCTTGTGCAGGACCCTGCCAGTCCCAGCCTTTTCCACTGGCAGGGTTGTGCAATGCCAGGCCCCTGCCAGACTGGTCTCTGGGGTTTTGTTCTCTGGGAACTAAAGACTAGGTGAACTAGAGACATAACAACCAGCCCCTTCTGTCTGCAGTGGTCTTGTGGTTCCTTTCTCCCACCTCACCCATTCATTGTTTTCCCTGAACATGCTCCTGGGAGGGCTATATTTTTCTCTTTATGTTTATGCTGATTACATATTTGTCAGCTCTGTCTCCTAAGGGTAGGTATGGGCTTTCTCTCCACTCCCCATCATTTCTGGACAACTTACAGGACTTCATGCCTCCAGGGGATGTGCATAGTGTGTGGTTCTGTACCAACTTCCTGGCTCCCCAGTACAGTCTCCTACTTTGGGAGCTCCTCTGACTAAACCTTATTTGTCCCGGCCCGCGGGTAAGTCAACGGAGACCCTAGAGGGGGAGCGAGGATGAGAGGGGACAGGGGACACGAGAGATGGAGACAAGACAGGTTTCTGATCAAGTCTCGTTTATTGCAGAAGCTGTTACAACATATATACCGTAGGGCTAGAGGGGAGGAGCAAGAGGAGGGTACTGGGGCTACTTCCTTGTTGCCGGGTAGATTTGTAGCAGGCCCGGATATGTCCGTAAAAGGCACTCAAGATTTCCAGCGGGGGGGGGGGGCAGGGGGCCCCCTACACTTATTCAGTTCAGGTCAGTGCTGTTCAGTTAACAGGTTCTTCCTACAAGTGAAACACAGGGTTAGAACCTTTAAGTAAATAAGACATAGTTTGTGCAGAGCCTTTCAAGACAGAGGAGACACTAATTCCACTGCTTTCAGCTTTTCTGTTAACACATTTGGTGGATCCAATTAGCTGTGACATATGTCATCAGTCATGTGTTACTAATAATAAGGTGTTGAATGGCATGACTTGTTTTTTTTAAGTTATAAATCTAAGTGGGTTCAGAATTATTTTTATAATAGCCTTTTATAATTTTCTAGTGTTGTTTATGAGTGTGAAACTTTAGTTTTCAGCTTGTTTTTTTCTTTTCCTGGTGCACACACCCCACACCCAGTGAACCTCCATTAGGAACGGTATTTCATGTCAGTGGAGACGGAAGTAAGATGGCAGTGGTGTGTGGGTGAGAGCCACCTTACTGGCTCTGACATCCTGCCTTTCTTACCAGTACAAGGAAGCTTATCTGAAAGCAACTCATTGATGGTTTCATGACTGCAGATATTGTCTATGGTGAGGAGGGTGCTAAGTTCTGATGGGGAGAGACATAGAAGGGGTAAGTAAGGTCTTTGGTTTTTGGATCATAATGGGGTCTTGAAAAGTGGGCACAACTTTGACAGATAGCTCTGGAGTATAGGGGCCAGTCAGCACTAAGATGATTTGGGCAACGTTGCACAAGGGGAAACGTATAGAAATTCTTTAGGATACCATGAGCTGCCCAGTGTAGGAAAGAAGATAGTGGAGAGGGTTCTACACTACGTTGGGAAAAGTCTTGAATGACTGAAAATGGAAAACAGTGTTTTTTAGACTAATATATACTTAATATAATGGAGAGTCATCCAAGTTACTCAAACTAGGTATGTTAACATATACAATTCTGTGTAACAGGCACACGATAATTCTAAATCCTTCTTGAATGGGTCTTTTCATTTCTACGGGCTTCACAGCATCATTTCTAAACATAACATAATGATTAAGAGTTCAGGCTCCAGAGCCAGTTAGTTTCAGTTCAAAAACTGGCTTTGAACTTAGCCATATAACTGAATTTATTCTGCTTCCATTTCTTTATCTGTAAAATGAGAATAATAAAAGCATCCATGTCGAAGATTTGTTTCTAAGCATTAAATTAGTTAAAATGCCATAAATGGGACGGGGATTTAGCTAAGTGGTTCTGCTACCTGCCTCGCAAGCGCAAGGTCCTGAGTTTGATCCCCGGTACTAAAAAAAAAAAGGAAATAAAATGCCATAAATGTCAGCTGCTGATGAGGTTATTGGTATTACCTGTGGTAGTGATCAGGCAGATTCTTTTGGGCTGTATCCTGACGATGCAGAACACATTTTTTTTTTTTAACAAATCAACTCATATTTATTGTGTGACCATTGAAGTCACTGTGTTATATTCTGAGGATAACAGAGAAGTTAAGAACACAGTCCTCAAGGACATTCCAGTCTAATGAGAAAAATGAAACATTCAAGTGTGGAAAAGCCAATGAAAAGCAAAGCAAAGCAGTGGTAGTTTATTGGACAGCACAACCCAGTGCCAAACGCAAGTTTGGCATCACCACACACTTCTCTAAGACTTTGGAGAAGGGAGTGATGACATGAGTTGGAGTGCTTTGGAAGATCTTTAGGAAGGAGGAGAGCTTTGGTCTGTGGGTTTGAGTAGAGAGTAGGTATCTGGAAAAGAGAATGAAGCACTTCTGGTGTTATTCTGGGGGTCTGCCTCATCAGTGGTGCACGCCACTCCTTACGCTCTTCAACCATGCATTGGTTGGTAGTGGAGGGTGCTTTTGACATTTTTCTCAAGATCCATCCTGTGTGTCTAGCTATATTTCTTGTGCCTTCTTTATTTTTTAGGAGTCTTCCTAGGGCTGTGAAATTATATATATTCAAGAAATGATCTTCCTTTTTAGTTCTATAGTTAGCAAGTATTTAGTTTGATCTGCAAATACACTGGATCGCTAGTGTGTGCAAGCCATTGGAATGGTTAATTTCATGGGTCAACTTGGCTGGGACATGGCACTCATATATTTGGCCAAGCATTGTTCTAGATGTTTCTGTGAGGTTGTGATTGGGTAGAATTTACATTCAAATGCATTTAGTTGGCTTTGATTGCCCTCATCTGGGGGGCCTATAATCCCAACACTCTGGGAAACTGAAGTCGGAGGTTCATAGGTTTGAGCTCAACCTTGGCAATAAAATAAAAATAAAAAAATAAAAATTTAAGAGTATGGGGTTGTAGCTCAGAGAGAAAGCCCTGGGTTCAATGCCCAGTATCAAAAGAAAGAAAGCTAGGCATGGTGACAGAGGTCTGGAATCCCAGCACTTCAGAGACTGACACAGGAGGAACGACATGAGGTCGAGGCCAGCCTGAGCTATCTTAGTGTGTTCAAGGCTGAAGTACACAGCCAGACCCAGTTTCAAAAGTAAATAAATAAATAAGAAAGAGAAAAGAAATTGCCTTTCATAACAGGGGCGGGCTGCATTCTGTCAGTTGAGAGCCGACCACCTGAGCAGGAAGGAATCATGCCAACAGACTGCTTTTGACTTCATCTGCACCCTTGGCTTTTCTTGGTTCCCCAGCAGACTACTGTGGACTCACACTGTGAGTCTTTCTTGAACTTACAGTCCACCAGCCTTTCTGGTTAGATTGTGGGCTCACCAAGCCTCCACTACTACATGAGCCGATTCTTTAAAGTAAGAATTAATATGAGAAAAGGAAACAAAGTCTTTGTAAGTAGGGAGGAGTGGAGGGGTTGAAGAGAGGTCAGGGGAAGGGGAAAAAATAAGAACCAAGATATATTATGTAAAGGTGCAAATTTCCAATGATGAATGTCATCACATTGTATACCTAAAATGTACCAATAAAATTAATTTTTTTAAAAAGTAAATTAGCCTCTCTCTCTCTCTCTCTCTCTCTCTCTCTCTCGTCCCTTCCTGTTGGCTCTGTTTCTCTGCAGGACCCCGACTGACGAATGCCGTGGTATAGTGGGCACTCTGCATCTCTCACTTCATTCTTAAGGATGCTGTTCAAGGGCAAATAGCTATTCCATGGCAGAGGCAGTATTCAAATCCAAGTCTCTCTAACTTGAAATTCCGTGTTCTGCTCATCAAAACTCACTCCTTGGGGTTCAGGGAAAGGCTTTGGAAAAACTAAAACTGGAATCGATGACTTATTGGTGTAAGAATGGTAATGGGAACCTAGCAGGGGACTTGATGGGAAATCAGGGAACCTGGGCTCTCTGCCTCATTGCGCTGTGCTGTGCAGCACACAGCTGGCCTTCAAGGCTGAGAAAACACAAGCTCAGGACCTTGCCAGCTCAGCTTGGCTGGGATCAGGATGTCTTGAACCCTCTGAGCTCTTCTGCCTGGGTGGAAGAAGAGGACATGTATCTTTCCATCTGAGGTGCTTGGGAGTTCATCTGCGGCCTACATTATCCCATCAGATGCCTGTCAAAGACATGCATTGCATTTCTGATCCTTCTTGATATTTCCTGGCAGCATCCAACACACTCCACTCTCTTCATTCCTGCCTGCCTCTTTCAGCCTCTTTCAGTCTAAATCTGGGACTTGAAGAGCACAAGGGAAGAAAGACGTGAATTAGGGTGCATAATATAGGAGAAGGGCTACTGACTGAAGGCTGATGCAGTTCCCTCTTCTTAATCAGCCCCTTGTAGGGCCCAGAAGAAGGCCCGAGATGAGGTGGCAATTTACTCATGATTCCCTTCTGCGTTTTGACAGCTTGAGTTTCAGGACTGCAAAATCAGAGCAGATTTTTCCAATTGCTTTGGGCAGCAGAGTGAGTCCCAAATGTCACATGCCTGAGCTCCTCCATTTCTTAAAATTTGGGCCAGCTGCTTGATAGCCAGCAGCCAGGAATGTGGAGGTACAAGTTGGTATGTGGGAAGCATAAAACCCACCACCCTAAATGGTTTGTGGCTCCTTTGAGCATTGGCCACTGAAGGCAAGAAGGGAATTGTAACTGTTTTATTCTTTAATGACTTTTTAAAAAAGAATCTATAATTTATCTGTAAATAAAAGAGTGAAATCTTTTAAAATATTCAGTATATCAAAAGTTATATATCCCCAGGAGTATTAAACACATTGACCCTCTTGGAGCACTAGCTGGTTATTCCAAAGGTTTGCTGGTGTGTGGCTTTTTCTTTTTTAAAATCATTGCTTTTCTGTCTTCAAAAGCCCTGCATAAAACCCCATGCACTCATCAGAGAAGAAGCAAATTAAGATTAATCATATATAGCACATCAATCACTGTAAATGGGCTAAATACCATAATTAAAAAACATGGCTGGATTGCAAAGCAAAATCAAACTAATTATAAGCTGAGAAAAGAGACATGTTTAAAACAAAGTGACTCACAAAAGTTAAAGATAAAAGGATGGAAAAAGGCATGCCTGGAAAATAAAGTTGAAAGAAAGCATGAATAGTGATCTTTGTGTTAAAGCCAGGGGGGAGAATGAAACAGAGAAAAATACCTTGCAGTTTTAAGAAGTAACCACATTTGAACTCCGGAGGCTGAAGCAGAAGGATGGTGAGTTCAAGCCTAGCCTGGACTACAGAGTGAGACTGTCTCACAAAATCAAAAACATATATTTATGATCCAACTATTTCTTATGGTCCCTGGAGCCATGAAATTATTTTTCTTCTTGTTTCCATTTTCCAGTATTTTGGTTGCAAAAAAAAAAAAATCAGAATGTACTGTGCAACTTAAAAGATCATGCAGTTTCAAATTTAAAAACCTCCAGATTTCCCACTTCTCTTTTAAAATCAGAAAGTCTGGCAATTCCCAGCCTGACTCTTCATACTGCTTCAACCATCTGTGCAGAGTGTAGCAGCTAAGGCCCGTGGGCCAATTCCAGTCCACCATCAATAGAAACCCATACCAACAAAATCTATGCCAACACACCTAATAACCAAATTCCAGAAAACTAAAGGAAAAAAACTCTGCTAAGCCATGAGAAAACTAACACCTTAGCTATAATTTCTCAGTGGAAACTCTAGAGGCCAAAAGGAAGTGACATTTTTAATACACTGCAATAAAAGAACTATCAACTCACAATGCTACATCCAGTAAAAGAGCCCTTCAAGAGTGAAAAAAAAAAAAAAAGTAAGAGTTTTCCAGCTGAAGGAAAATTAAGAAAATTTACTACCAGCAGATCTACTGTAAAGAGACTGGCAGAGTGATAAAAAAAAAAGTGTGATCCAAAAATAGGTAAAAGAAATGAAAGTAAAATCTGGTGCACAGGAAAAAAACCCCTCAAAACCCACAAATTTTTAATATCAGAAATGAAGAGGAAGATATGGACATCAAAAAATAATAAGAGATCACCACTAACAGTTCTAAACACATAAAACTGACAACTTAGGTGAAATGGGCTGCTTCCTCAAGAGACACAAACTATTATAAAATAGATAATTTAAATACCCTTGTAAAGATGAAAGACATTGAATTTATAACTTTAAAACTTTATAAAAAGAACTCTCCAAGGCAGATGTTTCTTTTGGAGATTTCTACCAAATGTCTAAAGAAAAATGAACACCAATTCTACACAATCTCTTCTAGGAAAATAGAAGAGGAAACATTTCTCATATCATTTTATGAGGTCACTACTACCTTGATACTCAAAATAGGTAAAGACACTACAAAGAAAGAAAAAAACCAGGCTAATATCCCTCATGAACATAGCCACTACCTGTTTTTGTAAATAAAGTTTTATTAGAACACAGCCATGTCCATTTGTTTACTTATTGTCTATGACTCTTTTCACACTATAATGGCAGAATCAAGTAGTTGTGATTGACTGTGTGGTCCACAAAGACCTACTCAGCTTACTTCTGACTCTTCACAAAAAAGAAGTTTTCTGGTAAGATCGAGAGCTGAGAAGCAACAATTTCTCTCCCTCTCTCTTTTGTGCTTTCTTTTTTTGATACCGGGGATCGAACTTGGGTCCTCCCGCTTGCGCAGCATGTGGCGAAACCACTGAGCTAAATCCCTGGGAACCCTCTCTTTTCTGAATTTATGAGGGCTCCTTTATTTTTAAGCCAAGTTGGTAGTATGTAAACAATACAAAAATGCACATACAGACATAACATAAAGTACACACATGAACACAAACACACAAATAGAGACAGAAATAAAGACCTTGCAGTTTGCCATTCCCCTTAGATTGGACATGTATTCTCCAGTTACAGAGGTTCCATTTTTTATTATTGTTATACTTGGACAACATTTCTTATTTGTAATTTCTCTATTTTGCCCTTGCATATATTTGCAAAACTGTTTTAGAGCCAACTTTGTTTCTTTACCCACAAAATAAAATTCTCATTGATTAAAATGAGGTGGGAAGAGTTTACTATTCTTCTGGGAGAGGCTATGTAAAATTTGGATGAATTCTTCTGTAGACATTTACTAGAAATCTTTAGCAAAACTATCTGGGCTTGTATATTTTGCTACAATTGGTTGTGGTTGATTTTCTCATTTTTGAATATTTGATCCACCTTTTAAAATTAATATTTCTCTACCAGCAACTACAGAACAGCTTGTAGTAGTCAACAACACTACTGAAAACAACTAGGAAAGTTGGATAAAATTTCACAAACATTTCTGCAAATATATGGGAAGGCAACTAAGGCAGTTAAGAGGAGCCAAGATTGTGGTGAGAAAGGAAATATCCTGAAGTGAGCTCTACATTTAGTTTGTTCCCCTCAAGGAACTTGCCAGTTTGCACCTCAAGTCATAGAGAACAAAATGACGTTGCCTTGAGTCCATGGCTGTCACTCTGGCAGCTAGCGAAACTCCAGTCCAAGATTACCAAGACATCCAGGACTTGAGGTGTCAAAGTCCCAGAGAAAGTAAACTGCAGACAAATTAACCTCAAATTCTAAGCATAATTTCTGTTTCAAGTAGGTACTGACTCCTAAGCTTCACATCCTGAAGGCACAATTCTAAAACATTAGAAAAGAGTAGCTGAGAACATAAAGGGCTAAGTGGAGATTTCAGCAGTCAAATATTGAAATTCAGGGCTTGCCAAGAAGGGAGCTCTGGTAAATATCCCAGGCCTTCCCTTGACTCCCTTAGGCTACAGTACACTAGGCTAAGGCAAACCAGGAATTTACAAGCTCCTGCAAAGCCTGAAACACAGCTTCACATTTCTTCCATCTAGTGATCAAGGTGATCAAACTAGCCACATTTACTTACCAGAAAAAAATCAACCATCTCTGGAGGAAGGTAACATCATCCAGAATGTCTATGAAAATGAACGATATATGACAGTCAATTAAAAATTACCAGACATGCCAGGAAGCAGGGCCAACTTCCCCAGTACTAAGAGGAAAAACAGACAGTAGTGAGACAGACTTTAAAATTAGTATGTTGAATGTGTTTAAAATAGATTAAATTTGGAAAATCTATTTTATATATTTCATTATATACAAAACAAATTAAATAGAAATAATTAAATTAATAAGAAATTAAGAATGTAATAGATGGATTTAATAGTAGATTAAATACACAGACAGAAATGATTAATAAATTGTCTTTTAAGGGTAGAAAATGTCTAGATTGAAGTCCAGACATTAAAATGAAGAACTGAAAATACAAAAAATAATAACAAACACAAAAATTTCCAAAATTGGCTAATAACGTGTAACTGGAGTGGTAGAAATACAGGAGAAATAGTGTGAAGAACAATATTTGAAGAGATACTAATTAACAATTTCCTCCAATTGACAGAAGACAGTTCATAATACAGGTCTTATACTATAAATATCATTATTATAAAGCTACAGGAAATAAAAAGGGTGCCATTGATATGAGGATATACCAGAGTTAGAGGCTGCAATGTCCAGAAATGGATTCTACATGTACGATCACTTTATTTACAACAAAAATGTCACAGCAATACAGAGAGAAAAGGGTGTCAACTTCAATAAACAGTGTTGAATCAGTTGAATATTCATATGGGAATAGCATTTCTTAATTGCTTTGTCACATAAAATATGAAAATCACTTTTGGATGGGTCATAGATATAAATATAAAAGATAAAGAAATAAAACTTCCATAAAAATATTTTCATGAGCCTAGGTGAATAATAATTTCTTAAACAGAACACAATAAATATTAACCATAAAGACCCTTTAAGATGTGTTATGTACATGTACCAACGCTCCATGATGAATGTCATCATTATGTACTGCAAACATGGACTAATAAAAATAAAAATTAGAAAAAATAAAGTGAAAGCTGATCCTGAAAGTGGGCTTGTGAACACATTACAGCGTGTTCTCACCACTGGATCTGGCCCTGTGTACTTCTGGCTCACCCCCAAAGTCAATAAGGCCATGAGAGGTAAATGTTTTGAATCAGTTTGGGAGACGGAAGCAGCCACGATAGCACAATTAAAGACAACCCCAGAAGAAGATTCCCAAAACTTCTTCAAAAAGCAGCAAGAAGGATGAGATAAATGTGTTTGAAGGAAGGGGAAGCATTCTGAGGGGACTTAATGGCTATGTGTCTTTTACTGTAATAATTTTTTTTACAAAAAGTTTAAACATTCACCGTTATTTTCCCATCAGGCCTCCTACATTTGTTAGTCTTTCCTAGGACAATGGTGAGAGGTGGAGGTGGGGAAGTGGAGAAGAATATGTACCCAGACCCCCAGAATGTTTTTGGAACATCTTGGTATGAAAGCAGTTTATTTCCAGATACTGGAGAGAGTGAGTTTTCAACATTCACGAACAACTGTGGTCTAAAAAAGTAATGGTGCACTTGAAATCTTTTTCCATTCTTTCTCAGAACAGACTGTTGGAGACACTGGTTGTACTTGGATTTCTGTTTCTCAGTTTCATTGCATTCATTTCTGCCACTGGATAGTGTGTTCTATTTAGGAATCACATTTAAAGGAGTGTTTAAGCCACTTAGGTTTCCAGGGACTACTTCTTAGCTAACCGAAGAAGATAACCTCAAGTGACTAAGTGTTTTACAAAGCAGGTATCTACTGCAGATTACCCACATGTGTGAATTTCTGTACACTTAGGAGGATTATATTCCCTTTTCTTTCACCTCCTATTTCCTTAGTTCCACCCCTCAGTTAATTAAAAGCCAGCATAGTTACGGAGCAGTTGAGGAATCAAATCTACCCTTGGCATGTCCTCTGCATAATTCATCAGCATGCTTCTAAAACCCAAAGAAGTTTTGATCATAGAGTCTACTTTGGTGATAAATGGTTTTACACAACTCTTCTAGTAGGTTCTAGGTGTAGGTTGGCTCTCTGATCAACCTGAGCAGACTGATGAACCTACTAAGCACAGGAGACACAAAGGGGAATGGGTTGCTGGATCTGCAGAAAATGGAAGTTTCCTTACTCCAGAGACTAAGATATATGATCGGTAAGATATGACCCCTTCAGCACCATGGTCCGCAAACATTTGCCAGAAAGAATGTCCTATACCTCAGAAAAAGGGAAAGCTGTCATTTCTGTGAGGTTCTGGATTATGCTATCCTCAAAGCAACCCACACATGCCAGCCATTGTTATGCAGATCTGTCTCAGTCATAGCTAATAACGCAATACCACAGGCTACATTATAAAGAAAAGAGGTTTGTTTTGACTCACAGTTCTGGTCCAAGATCGAAGTTCCCCATCAGGTGATGTCTTTGCTGGCAGCATAGAGCTTTACCTGGTGACAGGCCGGGTGTGTGAGACCTGGACAAATTGGGTTTTGTAGCAGACCTACTACTGTGATACCCATTCCACCATTAATCACACAAATGAACTAGCCATTCATGAGGGCATATTAATATCTCATAATGGGAATTAAATTCAGCATGAATTTTGGAAGAGACAAATCCTTCCAAGGCATAGCACCATCTTTTGTGCTTATGGTTCCTACATTTGAGTTATTTTACCTGAAGATGCTAATCACTTACTTTTGTTGTTGTTGTTGAGACAGGGTCTTGGTGTGCTCACTAGGTCCTACCTCAGTCTCCCGAGGAGCTGGGAATGTAGGCGTGTACCACCCAGCTTCTAACTTACTTCTAAGTGCCTTATTTATCCACAACAGCCTGAACATTAAATATATAGTAGTGGGTCGACTGTGATTTATTCCAATGACAATCTTTTAAATTTGATGGTCAAGATATATGTATGGACTAAGGAAAATGATTTCAGAAACAACCTTGTGCTGATATTATCTGTGTATGAAGGAAGGCAGTTGCTTGTCTCTTGCAGCCAGAGGGAGGTTGAATCAAGAATGGATTTTTTATCTTTCCTTTGTCTTTATCATTTAATACACATTTTTGAGTACATGCTATGAACTAGATTTTAAGCAACATAAAGATAAATAAAACCTTATCTCTGTCCTCAAAGAATACTCAAGGTAGCTAGGAAAATAGTTAAATAAGCAGTTAAATGTCATATGATAAGGTTTATAAAAGAAATGTAAACCAAAGCTATTAAGTCTTCTTATGCATCCAGGAAAATATTACAGTTTTACTGAAGCAGAGATGTTTAAAATGAGTCCAGTAAGATGAATGGAGGGAAAGACAGAGATCTATTTAGGGAATTTAAAATATACATTAGGTCAACTCAAGCAATGAGAATGTTCAAATAAGAGCAGGAGGTAGGGAGTGAGAGATAAGAGAGAGATTGTGTGTGTGTGTGTGTGTCCAAGCAGCAGTAGTGAGAGAGCGAGGCAGATACTGAAGCTGGAAGAAGAAGCACAAGACCCTTAAATACCATATTTAAAATTTGGTCTTTATTAATTAAAGAGGTGTTAAAGATGGAAATCATATAATCAACTTGATATCAAAAGATCCCAGAGAAGTAATGTGGAGAATGACTCGAAAGACAGGAAGCTCTGAGCTCAGATAGTGGAGCTGGGTAGAAGGTGAGGCCAAGCTGCCTCCATGTGGAGATCAGCTGTAGTTAAGGAACATTCAGGAAGGAGGCTTAGCCTGACCTCCAGGTCATAGGCATGGCTGACTGGGTAGATGATAATAAGGACATTAAGCAGGCTAATAAATGAAGAAGGAGGAGTAGGAATAATGTGGGTAAAGAGAAGGGATACATAATTCAGAACAGTGAGGAAGATGAAATTTCTATTCCAACAGGCATTGTTGGTCTGCTTATCTAGGTTTAACTTCTCCTGATTCCTCTATTCCACTAGTGTAGGTTCCGTTTATTCTCTCCAGAAGTACATCTTTTCCTTTCTGTTTTTAGTGGCCTTGATTATAGATACACCCCAGTTCTAATTGTTTCTGATACTGAAATCTGGAAAGGAAGAAATGTTTATTTTCTCTGAAGATGGACAGTCCAGGATCCCTCGTAGAGTCCCTATGTTGATGTGAAACCTGAATGTTGCAGAACAAGCATCTACTTTCCAGAATCAACAACACACCCCCTACATACATGGCTTTAAAATTGAATCCATTTATCTGTTCATCTATTTCAAAAAATATTTATTGAATATCTACAAGATTCTACAGTTTTAGACACTTCAGAAATATAATAACAAAATTGTGGGGGAGACAATGAAAAATAAACAAATGAACAATAATATATTTTCAGACTGTAGCAAGGGGTTCAAGAAGGCATCAGGGTAATAGGAGATAGAAATGGGAAATTCTTAAATAGGTGTTAACTGATGCGAACTGGCCACCCATGCTATGATTTGGGAAAGGGGCAAAGACGTAAGTCCCCAAACTGATGCATCCAAGAAATGCTCAAAGGGAGCAGGGCTAATGAGAATGGCAAGCAAGAGAACATGAACAGGAGGAGAAGGACTAGAGCAGTGACCAGACTTGGTGGCCTTTGTAGGCCAGGATAAGGATCTTGGACTTTACAAAAGGAGTGAAGGGTAGGTCCTTGTGGATTAAAGAGGAGAGAAACATGCTTTGATACAGATTAATTAAAAGCTTAATTCTACATATTGATTAGAGAAAGAATCCAAGGTGACAAGGGCAAATTTAGGGAGACCAGATAGGACACATTTGGAAAGACAAGTAGCCCTTGATGACTATTCCTATTTAGAGAAATACAAAGTGTGGCAATGAATGGGGAGAAAGCCATGAGATACCTGATGTCATGGAAAGTCATGATATTTGAAGCGATGGCTAATAATTATACTAATGCAAACAAAAGCCCACATTTATCATACATGTTCCATGCACCCTTTCTGCTCCCTACCGGCACGGTGGGACTGCTGAGGAGCTTTCTGATGTTCTTCTCCCTGTTGGTGGCATAGCTTGAACCAGACCTTGGGCTCCTCGCTGCCAAAACCCACCTACTACAGGTCGCATCTCGCTGGATATTGAGTTCAAATGCTGCATTTCTACGTAACATTTAGGACATTTTTTAAATTGTCAAGTTCCATAACTGTGAAATCCCTTTCAGTGGTGTTTTTCTATTTTCTCAGAGAACAGAAGGCAGATTCTTTGCTATGATACTTGTTTGTTCTCTGTCGCTATTTTAATTTGCATTAAAATGTACATAAACTCAAGGACAATTTTGAACCCAGTGCATGATCTGCAGCAGAGGGAGGCAAGTGTAGCCTGTGGTGTCAGTGAGACATCTATGGATGCAACAAGCAAGGATGAGACCAATTAACCTGAAATGAGCAGGACTCCTGGGGCTTAGATTGCTGGGAATTGACTGTGTCTCAGCCACACATAAGAAAACAAGGCCATACCCCAGGAGAGCTTGAGTTGAGACCAGAAAGCTTCTGAGGTTTTTTTGTTCTCCTCCTATTTAGAACACCCATCTCTCCTCTGCTCTAGCATAAGACTGAGAGTAGAAACCACCTCAAAACCACGCAAACCATATATTTACTTTCAGAGTTGAGTAATGACGTTGGTCCATGTTTTGGCAATGGGTGGTTGCGTAGGAAGATGGCTCAACCAACAAACACCTAAGAGTACTGAAGCTGTACTCAAGCAACTAGTCCTGAGCCCCGCTCATTGCAAAGGCAACCCAAGAAATGTTGGAACTATGTGTTGTTCTTTTCATCTTTGGGGATTTCTAAGCTTGACTTTACCCAGATGTACTACTTTTCTTTCTTTTTTTCTTTCTTTCTTTCTTTCTTTCTTTCTTTCTTTCTTTCTTTCTTTCTTTCTTTCTTTCTTTCTTTCTTCCTTTCCTTTCCTTTCTCTCTCTCTTTCCCTCCTTTTCTTGCTTTCTTTCTTTCTTTCTTTTTTTCTCTCTCTCTCTCTTTCCCTCCCTTCCTTCTTCCCTTCCTTCCTTCCTTTTTTTTCCTTCCTTCCTTTGAAGTGGGGAGGGGCCAAAACTTACTATAAAATCTTGAGAAAATTGCTGAACTCAGAAGCTTTGTGTTCTTTTGGTTTTCATTGGGGATAATAATTGCACCCTCTCAGAGTTTGTTGAGAGGATTTGATGCAAAAAGTCTATGAAAGGTACATAGTGTAGCCTAGAACACAGCAAGAACTTAATCAATAATCTGCTATTAAGGAAAGTTTTTAAAAAATATCTTCATCAATTAGTTGTCATTCTTTTATCTTAAGTCAGCTTTTTTCCCACTAGGACAAATTACCTGGCATACACAACTTAAACAAGAAAAGGTTTATTTTGGATCACAGTTTCAGTTCATGGTCAGCTAGTTCCAAGGCAGAAACATCATAGTGGAAGAGCCTGGCAGAGGAAAATTGCTCACCACAAGGCAGCTGGTAAGCAGAGAGGGCAAGGAAGTGCCTAGGGACAAGAGAGAGGAAGGGCCCAGGGACAAGAACATCTTTTCCAGGCCCCCCATGACCTACTTCCTCCAACCAGGCTCTACCTCCTAACAGCACATCCTGCTATGAACTTGTCAGTGGATTAATCTATTGATGAGGTTCGTGTCCCTGTGATCTAACCACCATCCAAAAGCTTCATCTCTGAACACGTGAGCCTCACGGGGGACAGTTTTTGATCCAAAGCATGTCAAACATTGTAAGTCCTGAGTTAAATATGTAGGAAGACAGCATTGCTATCCAATGCAATGTAAGGGAATTACTCTGGTTTCCTGTGGATTATCATATTCAAACAATTATTTTCTTATTCTCAAGACCCAGAGTTGATTGGAACCAGATCTTTATCTCTGTGTGAACTTCAGCAGTCCTGAACAAGATGAAAGTGCATTTCTCTCAGTGGTCTGCTGGTAAATGCTTAACAACTTGTTTCCCTGGAAAAAAAGCAGGCTGTTTTTGTAGTATTGGCTGATTTGCATGATGTAATACTCCTCTAAGGTGGATTTCAATTCAACTGAGGATGGAGTTGGAAGGAGATACACCAAGTCATCGATCTTGGGATGGCTCACGTGGGCTTCAACAGACCTCTCACTTCTCCCTCCATACCATCTCCCCAGGTGTATCTGTGATTCCCACTTCACCATCTGTGCATACACATGACTACTTGTTTGTATCTCTCTTTTTTTTGATAGTGAGGATCGAACTCAGGACCTGCAAGGCAGGCATGCTGCCACTGGGCTCAATCCCTGGCCCAGTCTCTCCTTATGTTTGCGTAGTGGCCAGCATCTGTCTTCTGTCTGAAGGGACACAGCCAACTTTTGTGACTTTTCATCTATTGGACACTTAAACTTCTAGAGCCAGAAGCTCCACACTGGGCCTGAATTCACAGGTGATGCAATATCGTGTTAGTTTTAACTTTGGAGAGAAGCAGCAGCTAGCCTCCAAGATGGCCCTGGGTGATCTCTGCCTCACACTATTGACATCATTTGTTGTCTTCTCCCATATTTTGCCAATCACACAGAGTATAGCAGGAGATATGGCATATCCTTTCCAAGGTTAAGTTACAAAAGTCACTGTGCCCTCTGTCTCAGTCATAGTCTCTCTTTTGGGTTATTCATTCTGGGCCAAGCCATCTGCCAAGTCATGAGCAGCCCTGTGGAGAGGACCATGTAGCAGGGGCTCAAGTTTCCTGCCAGCACCACATAAATGAGTTTGGAAGCAGATCCCAACTGTGATGAGCATCCAGATGAAAGCATCCTGGGCTAACAGGCTGACTGCAGCCTCTTGAGAAACCTCAGCCACCCAGCCCAGCTGTCCCTGAATTCTTGACCCTTAGAGACTCCTTGAGACAATAACCGTTTGTTTTTTGTCTGTTAAATGGTGGGACAACTTGCCACACAGAGATAGAGAACCAATGCAGGCAGTTTCTCATCTTCAGATAAATATTTTGTCCTTTATAATGAGATTTAACCTGAATGATTTCTATCAGTATCACTCGAATTAAAAATTTTATCCTTTTTAAATTTCAAGGAAATTCATCTTAAAAAGATTATTCAGCTCATTTTCCCGTTCTCCCCCACTACCTCTTCCTCTTTTGTTTTAATTTTACAATTTAATATATCATTTAGTATAAAGAACATGAAGCTTGGTCACAGAAGACCCAAGGGCTTTGGGGTGGGTAAGTGATTTCCAGTGATTTCTGGCTGCTGTGTGATGTTGAACAGGCCCTACATCTCTCAAAGTTTCAGTTTCCTCATCTGTAAAATTGGAACAGTAAAACCAACCTTAAGAGGTGATACAAGGATCAAGTGTAATTAAATATGGGAAGCTCCTGGCAAATAACGTGCATTCCACTGATGGCAGTTATAGTCAAGTTGCCCTGAGGACAATGATAACAAGGGCAGTGGAACCTCTATCTCCAAGAAGATTCCTGGGAATCCATATGGCCCTGGGAGGATGTTTTAAGTAGCTGGAAGTTACAGAGGAAGCAGGGAACTCTCAGTCCTCCTGGAATCTCCCCATAAGAGTGAAGTCTCTGAACAGATGCACGATATATAGGGAGGACTACAGCTGTTTTGATGAACTCCACAGGCAGCATTTATTATCTTCCATTCTTAAATCTCTAGAACCTTCAGCTGGAAACTTTATATGTTTGGGTCACAAAGGTGAATGGACTCCAGATCTTGCGTCAAAGGATAAGATCATCATAATCCTTTGTACTAAGATCACAGGGTGAATGGAGATCTGTCTCTGGCATTGAGGGCTCAGAGAGCAATATACCTTACTCCAGCTGTGCTGTGAAGGGGGTTGGCTAGGGGTGGTTTCTTAGAGGATGCAGGTTTGAACTGAGTCTTGGGAGATGACTTTTTCTTCATCTCTTAGCCAGACGGACTCAGGTCATTTGAGTTAGTTGAATGTTTTTCTCCTTAAAATAATCATTAGGGAGTCTCTTATTTGCACAGATCTTGAGCTTCAGAAAGGAAGAAGGATTTGGTAGGATTTGATTATCTCTAGATGTAGATGCTCCTGGTTCCCATAAATGATATGTTTTTTGTTGTTGGTTTTGTATTGTTTTTGTTTCCTGGGTTGTGTGTGTGTAGTTGGCTGGTTTCTAAGAGGCTATACCTAATCAATACAAGTCAAGTTTCAACCCAAAAGGGAGCTAATTCTACCAGGTCTCCTTGTCCTTGTACTTACTGATTTTAAAGAAAAACTAATATTATTATTCTGATACAAAGATCTGCAGGGGCCACGAAATGAAGACAGGTCTCACTGGTGGTCCAAGAGCTCATGTGGAAGCCAGAGAAAAATCAGCCAGTGCAGGATGATCACCCTCACTTTAGCAACTCTATATCTGCTAAGCCAATATGTTTTTCCAGGACACACCTAGAGTTTGAAAACTTAATTCTAACTATATTCTGTAACAAATTCCTGCCATGTAGTCATTGCTATAAGATCCTTGCCTTCCAAAAGACTTCAAATGGAGTCTGTGTGTCTCTTCCTAGTTCCCATGACTATGGAGGACACGTCACCAGGAGTGGTATGAGAATCTTTAACTATGGTCCAAAGCAGCCCACTCCCTTGGGTAAATGGAAGAGATAAAGGCTGTGTTCCCCTGAGACAATTAGGACTTTGATCATTTTAAAGAAAATAATCACTACTTCAGGAAAACTGTATTGTCATGGAAAAGTTGAACAAGTGATCAAGTTTTGAGAAATATTCTAGTAACTACATTGTTTTTCAAGGATGAAGAGACTGAAGGTGGCTAAGGATACATCTAAAGGATTGGGAGTGGGAGATGCCCATTGATGCTTGTATAGTTTGGCACTGGAATGACATGAAGGCTTCTGTGTTGAGGGCTTAGTAACCAGTCCATGGCCCTATTGGGATATAATGTAAACTTAGGAAGTGGGCATAGTGAAGGGAAATAAAGCCCTGGAGGCATTCTGTATCAGTCAGCTTTCCTGTTGCTGGGTACAAATACCTGACACACATGATGTAGAAGAGGAGGAGTTTACTTGGCTCACAGTTTGAGAGGGTACAGTCTGTAACTGGCTAGCTCCAATACATGGTGGAAGGGCATGGTGGAGGTAATCTACTCAACCTGTGGCAGCCAAAAGCAAAGAGCAGAATGAGTCTTAGAGATAAACCGTCCAAAGGTATGCCCCCATGACCCTCAGCCTCTAACCAGCTCCTACCTCCTAACAGCATACTTAGCTATAAATTCATCAATGGATTAATCCATTGATGAGTATAGCACAGTCATGATCCAATCACCATCCAAAAGTCCCACCTCTGAACATATGAGAATTTTGGGGGACATTTTATAACTAAAGTGTAACACACGCCCCTGAAGGGTATTGTTGTAGTCAAAGTTTGCAAGGGAAATAGATTTACTAAAAGACACACAATTTATAAAGTATTTTATCATATTCACTCAAAAAGTCAAATGCAGAGGAGTGCAAGAGATCTGACAACACACTAGAGACCCAAATTATCTAGCCAAGGGCCTGGATCCCATAGCAATGTCCCACACAAGTCCAACTGCAGGCCTAGAGTCCAAGGCAATGTCTTCCATGAGTCCAGCCAGTGGCCTAGAGCCCACAGCTATGTCTTATACTTGTCCATATTGAGGATCTATACCTGGAAGGCCCAAAGGCCAGTGGTGGAAGCCAGAAAACCTGCACTGGTGGGGTGAAGGATTTGTGCTACTGGGCTGAGGGATCTGCTTTGGAGCCAGGAAGTGATGCTCATGGTGAAGATCAGAGCTCCCCTGATGAGAACAGCAGCCATTTCCAGCAATAGCGAGACTCCGAGCTCTTCTTCCAATGAGAAGAGCCAAGTTTGCATCAGGAAAATCAATGGCAACGTGCTTCTCCTAGAAAAATCAACAGGCCAAGATCTTCCCCTGCAGTTCTCTTTTTATGCCATTGGCAACAATCCTCAGGTGGGTCACGCTGATTCAGTTCAGCTGGCTGTTCCAAGTTGACCATTAGTTAGTCCACTACAAGTATTTTGGAATCCTAGCCTCTTTCTCTTTTTCTCTTTGTTTTCTGGCTGCCATGATTTTAGCGGTTTTGCTCTACCATGTCCTAACCACCATAGTGTTTGGCCTCACCACAGGCCCAAAGTGATGGGACCAAGCGACCATGGAATGAAACCTTTTAAACCATAAGGCAAAGTAAAATTTTTATTTTTTTAAGTTGTGTATCTCAGGTATTTTATAGTGATGGGAAGCTATCAAATGCTGATGATGAACAGTTGGAGAGGGACTCAAGTGATCTTGACCAGAAATGCCTGTGTATTTTGCAAGGACATTATTCAATTTCTCTGCTCCATGATCTCAGGATTAGGAACTGCCATAGGACTTGGCATTTGTGAATCAGGATGCTTGGGAAGACCACAAACACTCAACTAATTCTAGATCCAATCCTATCCACTCGGGAATTCTTTAGCAAAGCAAGAGGGACTAATGAGGGTGCGTAAGTGGTGCTATGGGTTGGGTGTGGTTTATCCCCTCGGGATCCATGCGTTGAAAGCCTGGGTCTCAGTGTGGCAGTGTGGAAGGTGATGAAATTTTTAAGAGGTGGGGCCTAGGGAAAGGACCTTAGGTCAAGTGGGCTGTGCTTTCAGAAGGGGTTAAGTGATTGTCTGTGGAGTCACAGTTCTCAAGAGAGGGTTGTCATAAAAGCTTGAGTCTGGCCCCATCCAGTTCTGTCTGGCTTCTCCTCCGTGATGTGATCACTTTTCCCACTTGTGCTTTTGCCATTGCCATCTAGTATGATGTGACACAGCTGAGAAGGCCCTTACCAAAATGAAGCCAAGGCAGGTGCCATGCCCTTGAATGTCCAGTAGTGGGATAAATAAATGGCTTTGTATTTATTATTTATTTAGAGACAGGGTCTGGCTATGTGGTTCAGGGTTGGCCTTGAACTCACCACACAGCCCAGGCTGTCCTTGACCTTGTGTCCATCCTCCTGCCTCAGCCTCCCGAGTGCTGGGATTACAGGCATGCACCACCATGCCCAGCTCAAGGGTTTCCATTATAAAGTTATCCTGTCTCAAGTATTTTGTTATAGTTATGAAAAACTGATTAATACAGAGCACTACTTACATACACATCAAACCTTATGCTACAAAGAGATTATAATTTGATTCAGGGTATTAAATTATACCCAAAATGATATTACAGGAAATGCTATTCCAATGACTTTAAAAGGGGATACTGTGCAAAAATGTGACTGCTAGTAAATTTGATAAATCATAGAGTTGAATTTTTTGCAGGATTTCTCAGGGTTTTTCATCTGCTGTCCTGAAATTTGTATCTCTAAGGGGGAGATTATGTGTATTTTCAAAGTCAGACTCTAATGTAACAAGTAGGTAGGTGATGCTTCTATTTACATTAGGTTATGACAGTAACCACCAGTGGTCCATTGCTTAAAACTGCCAACACACACATGGGTCTGTGTACTTACCTAAATGAATATACCTGAAAAAGGAACCAAAGACTAAGGCATAAGGACAGGGTTAGTGGTGGTGATGGGTATAGGCAGGCTTGTTTGCAAGGCAGAAATTTCAGAAAGCACCACTGTCTGAGGTGAAGGGTCTTTGTTTCTATTTCTGATTCACTGGGTAACCTTGAAAGGTCACTCAACGTACGTGGCCCTGCTTCCCCTTACACCAAGCAGACATTTAAAACCTTCGTTTATCTTAGGGCCAGGGATTTAGGTCAGTGGTTCTGCCACCTGTGTCATAAGTGCAAGGACCCGAGTTTGATCCCCGGTACCAAAATAAATAAATAAATAAATAAATAAATAAATAAATAAATAAATGTAAATAAAACCTGTATATATCTTAAATTTTTCTTACAAAACATCACAAGGATTGGACAAGTCTGAGCAATGAAAATATTTTCAGTTCTGTGGTTGAGTACATGGCTTAATGACAGGGTACGGTGCTGACCATCAGTACGACAGTGGGAGGAGGGTTATGGGAGGTACAGACAGAATCAGTCCCCCAGGACTGGGTCAGGATGAATCCTGCTCTCTGCACAAACATACAAGCAGCATGCTGTGACCCTGGGCCATAGTGGCTCACGACCCCCAAAGACAATCTTGAAGATTTGAAAAGAAAGAAAACAGAATGTTGAGTAGATGTCCTTTTTTGGATGCAGATAGAAACAAGACAAAGTGGACAGCTGAACTGAACAAACATATCCTCCTTTTCTATTGGCCTAGGGGTTTTCCTATTCATTGGGGGTTAAGTGGAACTACCCAAATGATTATGTTTAGGGCAAGCTACATGTTACCAAAAAGATGAAGACAAAGACTACATCCAAAAAATGAATTTTCCTGTTGTTAGGGGTGTCAAGCTTATGCACAGTGGGCACGTTAACAGTGTCAGCTGTCTAAATTTTATGCGGCCTCTCTCCCATTGCTGAGTCATCGGGCTGCCTTGAAATATGAAGGAGTAAGTCTGCGAGGCCTGGCCTGCAAACAGGAAGTCAGGTTTCAAGTAGAGCAAGAGCGCCACCTTGCTTTCAGTATGGACCCTGCAGATCATTGCTTGAATGTCGAGCAGTTCAGAGGATGAACGGGACAGAAATCAGGCCTGAGTTGCATCCATGACGTGCTGAATCACTTTAAATGAAGTGTAGTGTGTCATTTAAGGCTCTCTAGAGGAACAGAACCACTAGAATATGTATGCATACTATTAAGAGGTTTGTCTGAAGGAATTATCTCATGCAAATGTGGGTTCCTGCCAGCTTGAAATTTGTGGGATTGGCTGGCAGGCTGCAGACGCAAGCGTTGATGTTAGTCATGAGACAAAATTCCTTCTCTAGGAAACTTCACATTTTGTTCTTAGAGGCTTCATCTGATTGGATGAGACCTACTCACATTATTTAGAGTAATGTCTGTTACCTAAAGTCAACTGACTATAGATGTTAGCCACTCCTCCAAAATCCCTGTGCTGCAACACCCAGCTCAGCGTTTGCTAAAGTAACTGGACCCTAGATAAGTGGATACATAAACTTAACCATCACAGATAACAACAGTAGCCCAGGTAGAAAATCTATTTTTTTTTTTTTTTTTTGGTACCAGGAATCAAACTCAGGACCTTGCGCTTTCGAGGCAGGCGGCGGAACCACTGAGCTAAATCCCCAGCCCAGAAAATCTATTTTTTAACATTGAGAAATACGAATTATTCTTTGGCTGATTTGTTATTATAGGGACTTAACGACATTTCAGGTTGTATCAGGTTCATTTCTGTTCTAATTATACTAGTGGGCTCGATTCTGACATAGTGTTACCAGCTTACATTCTACACTATATGATGCCCCCAGTGCCCTAATGACAAAGGTATGTGGAATACATTTCATAACAAGTAGGATGATTTCTCAGGGGTGATGCTCGTGGGCCCACCCATGTGCACAATTCTTCAACTAGAACTCCATGTAGTATGGTGCAAGACTAAGTTTGAAAGGCTGGTCAGCACTTCTTAGGAGTGGCACCCATGATGTGTATCTGCTAGTACTTCTGGCAGAAGTTGAAAGTAGCATTTTCTGCTGTTGTAGGCATCCCACAGAGAGAAATTGTTACCCTGGAAAACTTTCCAGACATGGACATGTGAAAAATAAAATAAGAATCCACTGTCTTGATGAATATTTTTACCTTGTGATTTTTGAAGGAGGCATCTGTGGTCCTGAACACTGAGAATTTCTCCATTATAAATCCTCAGAAAGTACTAGAAAGAAAACAGGAGATAGCCAATACCCTAGAGGTTGGTTCTTGTTGGGAAGATAAAAGAAGAAATTGGATTTTACCAGAGTTCTCTGGAGAGAAACACTCCAGAGAGCCTGCTAAAGGGAGGAGGTAGAAGTGATGGCTTCTTATTCTAGCAGAGGGGACCCACTTACTGTTTGTAACTGTAGTTTGTACAACTTATCTTGCCAAGTATTTTGGTTTTTCTTAGACTTCAAATGTTCTTATCCAGTCTCAATGCTACTGAATGAGCTTGATGTGTTTGTCTAATGTAAATATAAAATATAAAATTTTTCCTTTGTAAAATGTGGCACATAATCTTACCCACTATAGTGGTTCACGCAGATAGCAGGATAGGATCATGACAGAGTTCTCAGCTGCCAAAGACTCAAAGCTAAAGAAGAAACCCAGCAGCTGAAGAAAAGTCTCTGTTAGGAAAAGCATATTATTTATCAATTGATGAGTGAAGCCTGATATCAATATTTGACCAGATTGTTCATCTAAATCTCCTGTTAAGAGAACTAAAATTTTCTCTATTTAACAAAAAAGTCAGAGAGGGCTCAGATAGCTGAATAATGGAGATTCTTTGTTAGAAAGAAAAACTGAAATGGTATAGAGACCATTTTATTGAGTAAACTGCATTCAGATACCAAAAGACTAAATCTATAATAGGGCTGTAATTGTTTAGGACTAAAGCTTCGAGGGATAGAAGACATACATATTCAGGTAGTTTAGGGAACTCCTATTGCAGGGGTCTTTCTCCTTTGTGATCATGAAGATGTTGTTGGGAGATATCACAAAACCTAAGGTGTTAAATATTTTTATCAATAATTAAAAATGACTTTCTATTGAAATGATAAATTTTGAATATCATAGTTTAAATTAAATATGCTATTAAATTAATCCCATCCATTTCTATTTTTTAAATGAGACTAAAAATATTAAAACTTTCAAAATGTGCTCATGTTCCCTTTTTAGGGCAGCAGTGTTAGCCAGCGTGTGAAGGTGAAGCCTAGAATTCCTAAAGGCATTTTGCTATCATGAGGGGTGTCTATCACTTTGACATGGAAGAGATACATAAAGAGGACCAACCTGATGAGATTATTGTGAAATGGAAGCCAAGACTTATCCTCAGGTACCTGAAATATTGCACACCTCAAAGTGTAGGAGCCATTAACACATTCCTTATGGGCCGAGTTGGATTTTCTATTATGAGCAGCAGGAAAACCTGAGCTGAAATTGGCTTACAGACTACATGGTAGCTCATCCTTTCTGACTTCTACTCAAGAGCTTTTATAATGGTGCCCTATCAATTTCCACAAGACCCGCCAAACCCAGCCTGACTTTTTATCTAGGCTGGCTTCTCAGTCTCTCTGCTTGCCTGGCCAACTCCTTTCAACTCCCTTAGCTGTCCCACCCATTCGATCAATGACATCTGCTACACAGTTAGTAATGTGCCTTTAAACACAACTTTGCGTGCTACTTGTATAATTCCTGCCTGTTGTACTGTGTTGGTTTTGCCTTCCCAGGGATAGTAGGCAGATCTGGGTTGGAGCATTGTCCCTCCACAACAAATCCCTTAAACTTTCTATGCCTCGGTTTTGTCACAGGGTTGTAGTGAGAATTGTAGCGATTGAATGACCCCATAGAAAAGTGGTTAGCTACTCGTTGAGTACATATTCCCTCTTCCTAATGTCTCTCAGCACCACGCTTCAAGAGAGTTGACTATACAAACAAAAGGGACAGATACAGAGAAAAATATATTTTCATGAAGGATGTGCCACAAGATTTAGTGAGTATCTGGATGATGTAGGTGACAACACTGAGTCTTGGGAACCATGTACCAAGACAGGAGCCAGTCTGCTAAAGCCAGATGACCTCAGATAGAAAATAATCAGGAAACCACTCTGAAAACCTCTCCTGTATTCATGAAACATGTATGAGAAACCTTTCCTTAGAAACTCTGGCCTGGGTAAATAAAATGTTTATTTGTAATGTAGGGTTCAGAATTATTCTCACTGCATATGATAATATACGTGAAGAACTTCTGAAATTTTTACCTCCAATTTTTTGCCTACAGCTTAAGTTTTCCCTGATAGCTAAGAGAGGCTACTCAGCATTTAATTTAGCACTAATTACTTTCCTACATATTTTCTAAGTGATCCATTGTTTCAGATATTTTTAGCTCCTGAAATTTCCCTTGACTTTTATTTGAAAAATATATAGCATTTTTCATATTTTACCTGAAACTTCCATTAGTTATGATTCCATGAAACTGGAAGTAACTCTCTTTCCCTCTGTAGTGACTCTACTTAGCTGACGGTCATCACAAATGAAGCCATGAAATAATATTAATTTTACCATCGGATTTTTGAAGAGCTAGACTGTAGCCGATATATCCACCCCCTTCCCCAGTAGCTTTGTGCTGTTACAAAATGGCCTGGTTGGACCTCGCCTCCCTGGAGACATTAAGGGGCCTTCAAGAACTTCAGATCCAAAATGTCCTCATGCTCCCCTGATTTTAGGAACAGTGTTGCATCAGCATTTTCCTCCGTAAAAAGAAGAAAATTTAAAAGTTATTCTTGGTATTCTCTAATTTTACTTGAGTGATAAATTTGTGCAGAAATTGTCCCAGCTGTTGTGGCTTAAACCTGGATGTCCTCCTAAAGCCTCATGTGATCATAGGTGATCTGATGTGATCGATGGGTTAAATTAAATATGCAGGTATTATTTATCAGTATATGGTCATAGGCTTTGAGGAGGCTATTGGGTCATGATACGCAATGATTTGGGAGATTAAGCCTGATTGGACTAGGTGGGTCACAGAGTGGGGGGCTGACCTGAAGGGTCTGTCTCCCTCTCTCCTCCCTTTATTCCTCTCTCTTTTCCTACCTGCCACACCATGAATTCTTTCTCCTCTGTGATGCACCTCTGGCTTGCTACCCTGTCATAAAACCAGCTGATTGTGGACTGAAATCTCTACCAACTGAGTCCAAATAAATCTCTCCTCCTTTAACTTATGAGTGTCATGTATTTTGTCCCAGCAACAAGAAAGTAACAAAGACACCAACCCACAAGATTGTCATTTGCTGTATTAACCTCAAAGTAAAAGAAAAGAACAAAGCCCCTTTAAAAAAATGTGCTGTGTTTGTGAGTGATCCCCTTAAGATTCATACATCCTGTAGAGGGCAATATTTCCCCTTGCTTGAAATGTTTAACCTTCCAAATGGACCCATAAAGCAAAATAGCCACATCCAAGGAGGGGAGAAATTATGAGAAATTTCTGGGTTCAGTATTGATGGTAAATATCTACTGGGAAGGAGACATCATTGATGATATCCTTGATTATTGGTAGAATTTGTTCCTTTAGCTTCCCGGACCAGGAGTTGAGGATTTCATATTAAGAAAGGTGGAGACAGAATGAAAGCAGGGGGAAAGGTGAGAAAAGATAGAAACCTGTAAGAAACAGCAGGATTTTAACAGTAAGTTTTGGAAATTCAGGTTTTCCCAAGGCCAAGCAATAACCGTGATCTCCATTCAGGCTAAGTGTATTCAGGTGAGAGTTCTGCCGTAAAAGCCTGTTCTTCATGTTACAAGCCACTTAGGCTCATACGCTCAGGTTCATCTGCTTGCCACTGACCAAATCGATGGAGGACATATATTTAGGTAAAAAGGAAGAAAGATTTATTCAAAGCTAGCTCTGAGGAGATGGAGGGCTCATTTGTCTCAAATTACCATGTCACCATTACAGGTGGGCAAGGTCTTTCATAGTAAGAGGGGGAGCACAGAGAGACAATATAGATCTCCACGTTTGCTTTGTTAGCTCCAGCCATCTTTCGCCCATTCTTCATTTTTTTGTGGAAAACAAACCAGGCTCCTGGCCTCCTCCATTTACATAACATCCAGTGCATCTGGACATTCTTTCACTTCTTTGGGGCTGAGGAGAGGAGGGGATGTTGGTTATATATTCAACAGGAGGATGTTTGGATAAGTACCTCTAAAAGACAAAAACCTAACTTTTAAAGTCTCATCTTGTAGTGTTGCTGGTGACACTCACTTAGGGCCAACAAGGACTTAGATTGTGAGACTTATTGGAAAGTAAATGTGGAGATCCCTTAGAGCCCAGTAACTGAGGAAGTAAATCCTTCTAGACAGTTTGGACAGACAAGCTTCTAGATGAATGGGATAGATCCTGTGCTGGCGGCATCCCCTCAATTTTCTGATACTTGGGTATTTTTAAAATCCTAAATGGAAAAGCAAACAATGCCTCCAAAACTCGAAAATGACTCAGGTTGAACTCCTCTAGGACTATTCTCTTCTCTTTCGTTATATATAGAAGAAGGAAATTGAGAGGAAGGATGTTATTATCACTAACTGAATGTGTGTTATGGTGTAGATGTAGAATGTCCCCACTCTCATGTGCTCAGAAATGGGGCTCCTCCTCAACAACTTGTCTCAACTTGGTCTCCAAACTTATCTCAAACCAAGATGCCTTATCTTTTTCTGTAATATGGCCAGGACACATCACAAGCTGCTGTAGCTAATGCCTCTCTTTGGCCAGAACTCAGTTTGTTTGATTTTCAGATCCTCTCTGACCTCATCTCCTTTCTCTAGAGTTCAGACAAATGGGAAGAGCTCTGCTCTGATCAGGCCTTTTTTGCCCTGCACTATCATCCCTCCATTTATTCATTCAAACCTTCCCTTCTGGACCCCTTGCTCCCTCCCTCACCACCCATGACCCGGTCTTCCTCCCAACAGACCACCTCTGCTGAGTCCACTGAGTCCCCAGTCCAAAACCCCTCTACCCTTTGTGAGAGGCTGGCAACACTAATGGCCCTACTGACATCTGTATCTCATTCTCCCTCTCTGATCTCTCTCAACTAAAAGCTTGCCTTGGTTCCTTCTCATCAAACCCTTCACATTATATTAAGGAATTCATTTCACCCTGGGGTGCTATTCTCATCATTCTCACCACTGCTCTCCTCTCTGATAAGGGACAAGTTTAGATGATGGCCGACCATACAGCTGATGAGGCCCAAACCCAAAATGATCACAAAGATCCTGGGGCAGTTGCTTTTCTTACATAGAACCCTAGATGGAACCATGATCCTGGTCATAGAGATTGGGGAAACCACCAAGACTTTATCAGATACATTCTCACCAGTCTAGACAGGACCTCCATTAAGTCCATCAAATTTGACAAACTCCAAAAGTACCTATCAAGACCCTCAAAAAAGCCTGACCCATTTTATGGCTGAATTTACAGAGACACTACAAGCCCACATTTACTTAGATCCCTCCTTGGCTGAGGGGCAATTTGTTCACATTTCCCAAGTAGTCCCTGACATCAGGGAAAAGTTTGAATATTTGAGGATGGTACTCCAGTCTCTATGGCCAACCTCATGACTACTGCCTTCAGGGTCTATGAAAACCAACAACTTGACAAAGGAGAGGTCTCCAGAAAAGCCTACAATAAATATTCCCTCCAGCTTCTCGCAACACACTCTAGCCAGGCCAATTATCCAAACAAAAGTCCAAATCCCCTGGACCTTGCTTTTGAGGCTACAAAATTGGGGACTGGGCCAAGCAATGCCCAAATCCATGGCTCCCCCCCACCAAACCTTGTCCCCTATGTGGCTTAGAGGCTCACAGGAAGATGAACTTTCCCCACTTGAAAACAGGAGTGAGGACATCCACTCCCATGTCCTGCCTTGCTGACCTAATGGGACTTGTTCTTCCAGCCAGAGTCTGACAGGGCCCATGGCTCTTGCACCTCCAGCCTATCACTACACAGGAGCCCAGGATAACTCTTCTGGTCAAGGATCAGGCTATCTCCTTTCTCTTCACATGGGGGCTACTTATTCCTCTTTGTCAACATTCTTGGGACCTACAGTTAAATCTTCAATATTTGTAGTGAGAGTTGACAGCCTGCCTTTTTCATTCCTACATGACAGCACCCTTAAATTGCTCATTCATTCCTGGTGATTCTCCAGTGCTCCATACCCATCTTGGGATGGGATGTCCTCAAACTCCAGGTAACAGTTATCTCCCAAAATCCTCTTTCACTAAAGGTGGCTGTTCTTCACTGCCTAGCCCATCAAAAAGGATGGAGCCTTAGAGCCCCAAAACAATACTTCTTCCCATGTTCCCAGACCTCAGCCCACAATACTCCCCTGCAAAAACAAAAAACAAAACAAACAAACACTAAACTGTCTATTAAAGTCCACTGTTCCTAACCAGACTTATTACCCTTGGCACTCCTCCATATACAGACAGCCTGAGCTTCTTTGAACTAGTGTACATTTGCCCCATTTTTTCTGGGCTCCATTCCCTCACTCATTCCCTAAAAGATTACTCCAAGTCACTTCAGATGCTTCAAGCTCACCTATAAGCACATATTGTCCTTCTTCTTCTCTAGCCTTTGGACTCATTATTCCCCTCTTTTTTCATCCCCAGCCCACTCAAACCCCTTAAAGGTCCTGCTCAAAACCATTAAAAAGTCCACTGTTCAATCAAAATGGGAGAGAAACTACATGGTCCTTTTACCACCCCTATTCCCTTTGTCCTACTTATTACCTTAAAACCCAAGAATATCAGGCTGTTCTGTGCCTCCTCCCTGCAGGTTTCTTCCAGAAAGCCACCTATTGCTCTCATGGTTCTCTCACAACCTAAATTTACTCACTTTGTCCTTTCCATTGTATCAGAATTAATATCCTTTCCCCCAACCTAAACTTTTCTCCCCAAAATAATCACTGACTTCTAGCTCCAGGACACCTTCATTGAGTTCACACCAATCCAAATCAGCTTCTTCACCTTCTGCCTCTACTTTCTATTAATCCAGCCAGTATGTTACTTATAACAAATAATGATTTTCTTGGGCTGTTAATTCTTCTCTTAGGAGAAATCAGAATAGCCACCACTGTTGGCACTGGGCCAGCCAGACTAGAAGTCTCCAATCATCATTTCTAAGCTCTCTCCAACTGGGTAGCTCAAAGTCTCAAACAAATAAAACTCTCCAACTTTCAAGACCAAATTATTTCCCTGATGACAGTGCCTCCAAAACTAAAAGGTCCTTGCTGGGTTCAGACCTAGCCCCCTACTCAATGGCTGTTCATGCTGACAACCTTAATTTTCAACCAAGAACAAATAAAATTCACTGCTCTGCTGCACATGAATAAAACTACCTCCTGTTGACCTCCCTGCCATCCACCTTGTCTGACTGAAAGTTCCCTTCCCCTCACCATTTCTCTACTCTCTCTAAGCAGGTATCAGAAAATTTCTCTATTAAACTCCTAACCTGCAAGGTCAACTGACTCACTGTCTGTATTTGTGCTCCAAAACCACAGAGTTCTAGACTTGCTCACTACAGAAAAAGGTAGGCTTGGTGCCTTACTGCAGGAGACCTGCTGTTTCTTCACCAACAAGTATGGACTCATATGAGATGGCATCAAAGGGCTACATGGTAAAACCACTGCCCTACAAAATCAGGCTTGTCTGAGACCCTGGCTAGTTGACCACTTTCTAGAACTCCTGGATCATACCCCTTCTTGGACTCATTATTTTAATACTCCTCCTAATCACATTTGTCCCTTGCCTTTCAGATCGTGTCTAGCTTTGTCTGGACACAGATCTCTCAGTTCACTTTTCAAGTAGCCAGTGTCCTGCTTTTCACCAGCCACCCTTTTTGGCTTTACAACATTGGCCCAGCTCAGCATGAAGGAGCTCCAGAAAGATGAAAAATTCACACTTCCATACTTGCCCTCTTACTTTGTTCTTCTTCATCTAATTATCTTTAAAACATGAGAACCGATAGTTTTGACCCCTGTTACCCTCCAGTCACCTGAGTTCCTGGTGTGCCTGTTCCTAGATGCCTGAGCCCCCAAACAATAATGCCACATCCTGTTGCCACCCAACCTACACTGCAGGATGTGCTGTAGCTACCTTGACTGCCCTGTTAGGTCACAGTGCACCTGGCACAACAAAACTTTAGCTGTTGCAATGCCATTAGTTGCCACATAGCCATTTCTATTCAGCTAGGCTCACTTCACTGATTCCCTGATCCCAACCCCCAAGCCTGTCAATAAAAACCACACTCAATAAACTTGAGGCAAACCTTCTTTGGAGGTATTCCGGGGAAGTCTCACTCCAAATCCCCAAATTCAGGCTAGCTGTGTTCTTTTACTGGGTTGCCAGCTTTTACCTAACAAATGTGAAACTGTAACACTTTCATTTCAAAAAGAGCCCTTCAGTTCCCTGCCTGAAGGCTACCTAGCGAGTCGGTTCCCTAAGATTTATTTCACTGTGCTCAGCCTTTCAGGCACTCAGAGGTCTATGAAGCCATAACTAAGGGGGTTTGACTACTGCTCAAACAGGTGGCAGATCTTGGCATTATTCATGTGCTGCTGGTTTTATGGGCATGAAAAATGCAAGAGTTATTGAGTCAGGGAGCCACCCAGATTTCAGAAGAAGGCTGAGGAGGCCAGGCAGTGTGCTCCTGAGAGGTAAGTGTACAAAGCTGTGAGAGTGAAGCAAAAAGAGCAGTGGAGACTCCAGGAAGTTGGAGAAGCCAGGAAGATCAATTTGGGCACTGAGAAAAGTCACCCCGAGAGAGGCCATGAAGGGTGCAATCAATAACGCTATAGGGGCAAAGCCACCCAAGTCCCTTGGAGCTCACATTTCACAACTTGTCCCAGGTACTGGACATGGAAGTATAGGATTTAACGTTGCCTTGTGGGTTTTCAGTCTTGCTTTTGGCCCATTCCTTTCTATCCTCCTATTTCTCTTTTTTGGAATGGAAATTTTAACCCTGTGCCATTATATTTTGGAAGAGTTTTCTGATTTTACAGGGGCTCACAACTAAAAGTTGCCTTGAGTGTCAGGAGAGTTTAGACTTGGACTTTTCATCAGTGCTAGAACTGTTAAAACTTTTGTGATTCTTAGAGAAGGACTGAATGCATTTTGCATAAAAAGATGCACATGGATCTATGGAGGGCCAGGGGCAGAAAATTTTGGTTTCTATCTAGAATGATTCCCCAAACTCTCATGAACTCAGAGGCAGGTCTTTTGGAAGGCGATTTGATCATGGGGGTTATGGTCATCAGTGGATTCATCCACTAATGACAGCAGCTGAGTGTGCTGTTAGGAAATGGGGCCTGGTTGAGGTGAGTCATGGGAGACGTGATCTGGAAGGGTACATCTTCCTCCCAAGTTCTTTCTTTTGCTCTCTGCTTCTTGGCTGCTATGACATGGGCAGATCTTCCTCCACACCAGCCTTTCTATCATGGTCTTTATGCCTTGGAGATGGCGGACTACAGAATGAATCCTCTAAAAATTGTGAGCCAAAATAAATCTCGTCTTCATTAAGTTGTGGATATTGAGTATTGTGTCTCAGCAATCAGAAACTGACTAAAGCAAACATATTTACCTTTAGAATATTTGTAATTTATGCAAATCCCTAGAGACATGTAGACTGGCAGATAACTCTGGGGAAGCCTGAAAGTATCTGAGAAATATGCAAAAAACCCCCCACAAGATTATTCAGTTACATATAGAAATTACTTTTTTCCTGAAGAGTCCAAAATCAATTATTTGAAGTTTTTATCTTGCCCATTTTATCTCCTCTTCAAAATTCTTACTGTGTCATGCTGTGTATAGTAGTAAACTGTGATCAGAAATCATCTGACCCTCTGTTCAGCATGGGCGAAAGTGACCATAGACACCTCCCTGGGTGCACACAGATTTCCTCTGAGTGGACAGGGATTGGAAAAATCCCAGTATGTAAATTAGGACTTGGTTTATGAGCTTAGAGTGCAGCTCCCCCCACTTACCTCTATTGAACTGAGCACTTCTAAGTCAGAACCATCTCCTTGTAGAAAGCACTTCAGTTTGGGCTTCCAGGTAGAAAAGAGGTGGTATCTCTTCTCCCAACAGCATGTGGCAAGTCTTTTCAGAGGTCATTTATGTCTTTTAGTACAATTGTAAGAGTTTAAGAAACCCAAAACATGAGAATAGGTTTTCAGGGTATGGGAGAGGGCAAGTGTTTAATCCTTTTTTGTTGTTGTTGTTTGAAGTAGCAAAATAAAGGGAAACCAAATTCTTGCAGAGAAATTCTCTGTGGGAAATGAAGGTCAAGTGGGAAAGAGGGAAATTTATGATTAACTACTCTTGAGACAAAGCAAATTGAATTTCTCCAGGGAGATTTGCCTAACCCTTAATGTGTTGCAATTTGAGAAGCCCACTTATGAATCTCTGGATTATTATTTTATCCCTACAACCCACATCCCTCCTCAACCAGAAAGCAGAATATTCTGTGACAGCAACCCAGAAATGAAAAGCAGGTATGTTTGGTATGGAAGATACGCAACAAGTTCTCTTTGGAGTTTGAAATTTTAGGAAGGGAGCAAAAAGGAGAATTGATAGAGTTTTTTTGTTACTGTTCATGAATATTAGGAACTCAGCACTGGAGAGGCCTTTGTAAGCCACTAGTCTATGCATTCTTATTTTCCAGATAAGAGAAGGGGATCCAATCCTTTTTGGAAGAATGATACATAGGGCGGGGATCCTATGAGGTTTAGTGGAGATGAGGTTCATGTTAGAATCCAGGTCTTTAAATTCCACTTTGTTGATTCACTTCCTAAATGATTTATGGAGAAGCTAATTTTGTTATTGTTGTTGTCATAACAACAAATCATGCTGTTATTTCCAGCAATTCAGATGGTTATTCTGGGCAAAGATTTAGTAGAATGGTACAGGTGGGTCCTCTGCAGCTCAAAGACCTACCCACTGATTCAGTCTCCTCTCTGCTTTGTGCCACAGGGCTGTCTTCAGTGTCACAGCAATTGGATGTGAGTCAACAGCTATTTGAGTCGCCATTTTTGGATCAGATGGAAGTAAGCATTACAAGAACCATCTATTTTAGATATAAAAAATGCCAGTGAATTTTATTCTGGTGATACCAGTCCCAGGAAAGAAGGAAGTAGGTATAATCATCCTTCGCTCTTTTACTCTTAGGAGAGGCATTGTACAGAGAGGAGGGTTTCAGTGTTCCCAGGGCTCTAGAGCTGGAACGAAGATGCAGCTCCTGATGAGTCATGCTCTAGAGTTTGTGACCTGTAGGACTCAGAAATGTTGATTTACCTCCTTAAGGTTTTAGTCTTCCATTAAGTTAAAGTACTCAGTGGGCATGGCACTGCCTCCCTCCCGGGTAAACCTGCCTGTTTTCTTCTTTGTTTCACCTTGTAGAGCCCTGGAATGGATGATTTTAATTCAGTTCTTTTTTTTTTTGGTACAGGGGATCAAACTTGGGTCCCTGTGCTTGCGCAGCAGGTGGTGAAACCACTGAGCTAAATCCCTGGCCCCCTAATTTAGTTCTTTTGACATCAGGAAGAAACTTGGTTATTTATGGGATCCCTTGGTTCATCAATCCTTGCTTCTGCTTTCCTCTAGACATTGACTTAGGTTAAGATGTGGGTCTAGGCTCGGGAGGTCATTCAATCTTCTGTTTGGGGAGATTAAAGCAGAGGCACAAAAGAAATCCTAGTGGCTCATTTGTAAAAAAGTCCTATGTTTTATTCACTCATCTGGGGTCTGAGGGTCCTGGAGGCTGAAATAACCACCCTTTTAAAATAAATTTGCAGATTCGCTCACTCCTGTCTCAGAAAAAGAATCTTTAGGTTGCATCAGTAAAAGAGACATGTGAAAGATTTATTAGAGGCAGATACAGGATGCATTCAAGAGTGGAATACGGAAGCTCAGAAAAATGAGGCAGTTACATGCTAAAGCAGGGCACGTTCAAGTTCAAAGGCTGTCTTCAAGATGGGTGATCTAGGATATATATCCTCATTGTCTGCTAGTTTACAGTGCAAGCCATCTCCATGGGTTTGAAGTGGATATATGCTGTTTGTACTTAAGACATTGCTGTCTCACCTGCAGCTGCTTTCTGAGCTGGAGGAAAGGGCAGTTTGCAGGTGAAAAGGGTCCAGTGGATTTACAGATTATTGGAAATGGCCTTTAGGAATGTAACACTATTCTTTGTAAGGATGGAAGGAGGGGGTCTCATGTGAGGGTGGCCTTCAGAAGCAGGAAAACAAAGCCTGTCTTGAAGCTCCAGTTTTTCTTAGAAGTACAATTTTTAAATCTCGATTTCCTAGTCTCCTTTCTACCTTGTTTTATTTCTTCTATCTTACCTCAGTTTGAAGGTGCTCCTCCTCAATTTCATTGTTGGAAGGTTGGTCCCCATTACGGCAGTATTAAGAGCTGGGACTTTTGGAAGATGATTGGATCATGACAGCTCTGCCCTAATGAAAAGATTAATCTGTTTATTGATTAATGGTTTATGATGGGAATAGCTTGGTTATAAAATCAAGTTCTCTCTAGAACACTTTGTCTTTCCGTGGTGCTCTTGGCCACGTTATGTTGCACCATGAAGACCCTCACCAGATACTGAATAGATGCCAGAGTCATGATATTAGACTTCCTGTCTTCCACAACTGTGAGCTCAATTAATATAAATTATTTATAAATTATTCAGCCTCGAGTATTTTGTTACGGCAACAGAAAACAAGCTAAGACAGAAGGGTTCTACCTAAGAGCACGTTTGGGCCCAAAGCTTTTGGCAATAAATGAAAGAGTTTCTGTGAAATGGCTCCTTTGCACATGTTCTTGGTCAGTCTTCCCTCAGCAAATGGATTAGGTATTTCAGATTTTGAATCTTGATTCTCCTTCTTGGTCTCTCTTTATCCAAGTCACAAAAGTAGTTTTACATGTGTTCAGACAATGAAAAAACAAATGACTTATACATTTGATGACCTTGGCAACTGAGAGCACTTTAGGAAGGTACCGGTTTGATTCTTCTTTCCAGAGACTGAGTCTACATCTGAGAAGAAAGAGTAACTGTTTTTTAACAGCAGCATGTGCTTCTAAGTAAGTAAGTAAGTGAAGTCCTTTCAAAACTGTCCCATGGTTTGATTTGAATGGGATTCAAGTTGCTGTCACCCAAGAGGAGACAGACACTTCCTGCCTTGCTTCCCTAATGTGTCTGGCTCCTTTCCTGTGGTCAAGACAAGCAAAGAATACCCATGTTGTTTCTCGAATTTGACCAGCAGATGGCATAATTGGAAAACCTATTTGTTCCAGAGTAAGAGAAACAAAGGAGTTTCTGTTTTCCACATTGCAGTCAAAGATCCAAAAGCATAACTGGAAGCAAACCAAACATTGTAAAAGACCATAATTCATATTCCAAAGATTCCTGCAGTCCTCGGGGGTATTTCTTGGGGAGGACTTGGGGAAAACAAGCAAAAGAAATCTCATATGTGCACTCTGGGAATTTTAGAGGCAATTTCTCATGTTCTTTTAGAGAAATGAACAAAAACAAAGATCTTTTATGATTTTATAAACAACAAGCTAAAGTAGGGGTTGGGAGAAGGATTTTTCATTTCCTTTCTAGAAAGAATCAACTTTTCGATTATAGTTTTATGAACTTTCTTGGTGCCCTGAAGGAATAGAAACTCCCTAACTTCTACAATCAGCCCATTTGGCACTTATTCTCATGGAATTTAAGGATTGGTAAAGATTTTTGAGAACATTTGGTTCAAACTTTTACCCAGCACAAATGCTGATCACATCATCTCCCTGACTGCTGTAGAAACACATCTGCCTGCAAACCCCACTAAGGCCAGCGCTCATTCACACACCTTTCATGCCTGCCTGAGCCCCACATGTGAGCTGGTGAGTCTAGCTGGGTTGCTACCATGACTGCTACTCCTAATAGAACTTCTTGGGTACTTTACACATTCACGTCTGTTGATTGAATATTCTTTCATTTTATATGTACTATGTTTGATGTGGCGAACAATCAGCAAATTACGTGCCCTACCTTACTGAATTCTACAACCAGCACTTCAGACAGGTGTTGATATTATCCCCTGTGTGCAGAGGAGGAAATTGATGCTCAGAAAGATGAGATAGCTTGCCCCCAGGAAGCCCTTCCCATGAGGAGCCCTGGTTGTAAGGGTGGAGGGACTTGCTGTGAACCAAGCTTATCTGATCCAGAGTTCATACCTTATGTTCTTATTGTGTCTCCTGAATGTGTGTGTGGATGGCCCAGTGAATGTTCAGTCCTCTTACTGCTACCTGAGCATCTTTATTTGAAGCTTGCCAGACATATTTGCTTCAAGGACACCACAATGTCTCTTGTGCTGTTCAGCTCCTCCACGCTCTTCCAAGCTCTGGTCTTTCTCCTACATGACATCCCTTCCGATATTTAAGTGTGATGATCGTGCCCTGCTGCTACTTCTCTATGTATTTTTAACTAGCCTAACCTAACTCATTTTTAAACTGCTGTCTAACAGATACAGCTTTCACCCAGCTGTTACGTGACCCTACATAAATCATTTAACTCCTGTGGGATTCCGTTTGCTTATTTGTAGTCCACACTGGCCCTTTTGCAACCTTCTGAGGCTTGGAATTACTCACTGGACATCTGCCTTCCCCATCAGACTCTGCAAGGGGCAGACCTATTCTGTTCACTCTTGACTCTTCAGAGCCTTGCCCCGTTCCCAGGATCATGCAGCTGCTTAATTGATAAAATAATGACTGTACGAAATGGGAATAATTATACCATTTCTGCCTCCTACACAGAATTATTATGAGAAACAAATAAGGGAATACTTGCAAAAGTACTCTGTCATGTTAAAAAAAAATAATCCTGTTACCATTACAAAGAGATGTTTATTAGTTGTGCAATTTTTCTTGTTCCTAATTCTGGCACCTTTTCCACTGTTCTGTCTCCTTATTTCCCTTACACGTGTGCACTCTGATGCTGTTGCTTTTACCATAGCATGCAATTAATTTGTTGGGTTTCTACCTGTATTTGTTAGACAAACAATCCATGTGTTTGTTTGTTTATTTGTTTGTTGTTGTGTTCTGGAAAAACTTATGGGTAGGATAGGCTGCAGGGCCTGTTACAAATACAGGGGGATGTGGACATGTTTTAATCTGCCCCTACTGATAGAAGAAACAAAAGAAAGCACAGTTTAAAGTGACCCAAGTACACCAGGAAACATGTTCTCCTGGCTGAAAGTAATTAATCCCAGGTTAGTGCATTTTATGCTGAATGGAGCCTGAAAAGTAAAGGCCTTATGACAAATTGATACTGATACTGATGACAAATTGATGATGATGATGTGTATTTTTTTCTTTAAAAGATCAGAAATCGGGCTGGGGATTTAGCTCAGTGGTGCTGCTGCCTGCCTCGCAAGCGCAAGGTCCCGAGTTCAATCCCCAGCACCAAAAAAAAAAAAGACCAGAAATCTTTTAAAGTAGATTAAATTCTCTCCTACTTTCTAATAATTCCTACAAATATATCCTGTAAAATTTTATCTTATTAGATTCTCCACAAAAGACTTGTGTGTCATGTGTCCCTCTGGGAGACAGATAATATAAAGTAAAAATAAAAACTTTGTCTAACTCATTATTAAATTCTAATCCCTTTTTTTCTAGACATTCTTCTTCCTTCGCAGATATATGGTATTTGCAAGTGTCCAAAAAATATGGAAGAGGCTACAAAGTCTCTTTCTTCCTCTAATTTGAATTTGAGATGCAAATAATATATCCTACCTCAGAATGTTACATTAATTCATAGGAGTCTATATCAAGTCCTGACCCTGTGTCAGGGTTTTCTAGTGCTTCAATCATGAACAACACATTTCATGGAGTTCTTTCCTGGTCATAGACTCTACCCGCCAAGTTTGGCTGACATAATCAAGGCAGCTACCCTTCAGGGAAAGCCAGCTGAGCTGAGGGAAGTGTTCCTTCCATCCCAGATTTTCAGCTTCAGTCACTTTTGGGAGGGTGGGGCTGGTGATCTGACCACCCCAGCTCGAAGTCCTAGGGATTCTACTCCATCCAACACTTGTGCCATTTTTTAACTAATTCACTGAGCTCAGAGTCATAGCAATGGAAAAATTGAGCTCCAACTCCTGTTTGCCCAATCTTTACTGTAGAAATATCTATTGTCTGACACACCTTCTCCCTTGAGGGGTCCTGCCAGGCAGGATCTTGGCATCTTTTTATCCACCTTTGAGGAGGAAGAGATTGCTGAAACAGCATGATTCTGAAGATTAAATCTACTCAGGGGAAGCTCTCAGTATTTCTGGTTTTAATCCCTCTCTTTGTGTGGCTGTCTTAGGGCTGCAGACTCCCTCTGTTTGGGTACTAGAGCCTGGTGCAGCCCACTGGCTGAAAGAAAGCATTCTGCTTTATTGGGCATTTGCTCTTTGCTGGGCTCTGGTCTCCTGCTCCTAAGATACAGTCAGGGGCACTATTCTAGAATCACTGAAGAGTCAGCCACACTTATTGCTCCTCTTAAAAGAGAAGTGTTCACCAATGGCTTTAATCCTTAGTCCCTTAATATGGTCAGCCTGACCACTGTAACTCATGATGATCAATAATAATCACTGTCAAATAGCTGAGCCGATATATGTCTTATCCTTTACACTAGAGGACAGGGATGTATAGTTGTAACCATGGAGAAGGCTCAGAGTCTTATGATATGGTAAATAACAGGGGTTTAGTACATGGAGTAAGACTTCCAACCTCTGCTATCCAGTACTTAGTAATCTTGGGTAAGTTACTATATGGTCCTTTATAATGAATAAAAATTAAACATACATATAAGGAATATATATATAATATATATAATAATATATATAATTATATATATATTAGGGAATTGTGAAGTTTATAGGTGCTCCTCAACTTAAAATGGGGTTATGTCTTGGTAAACTCATTGTAAGATAAAAATATCTTAAGTCAAAAATGCATTTAATACATCTAAGCTGTCCAACATCATAACTTAGCTTGGTCTATCTTAAATGTATTGAGAACATTTATATTGGCTTACAAGCTAAGCAAGATCATCTAACGTAAAGCCTATCTTATAATAAGGTATGGACTATCTCATGTAATTTATTTAATTTTATATTGAAAATGAAAACTAGAATAGTTGTATGGGTAAGCTTTTGAACCATTATCAAGTTTGAAAATTGTAAGCCATATAATGGTAAGTTGTGGGCCATCTGTTCCAAATACATAGTGCCTAGCACAAAATAAGTTCTCAATAAAAATAATAAAAGAGAAGAGGCAGAGACTCCTGTCTTCTGGCACCTTGAGCTCGAGTGCCTGGGAGTTCCCTTGACTCCCAGGAAACAAGTTTATTGTCAAAAACATCAAGTGTCATCTTCCCATGAGATCAGGGCATCTCAGCAGTGGTGGTACTGATTTTTTGAGTGGATAATTCTTTGTTCTGGGTAGCTGTCCTGTTTAGAGTCCTGTTTATATATCTAGGAGTAGAACTGCTGGAACATATGATAAGCTAAGAGTTACATTTTGAATAACCACTGGACGGCTTTCTGCAGTGCTGAAATGTTCTGATGAGGAACATTCACCAGCACTTGCTGTTTTCTGATTTGTTTCATTTTGCTGTTGTCATTGTTATTTTCAATTGTAGCCAGTCTTGTGGGTTTGAAGTAGTACCTCATTTTGGTTTTGAGTTGCATTTCCTTAACACCTAATTATGCTGAGCATCTTTTCATGTACTTTTCTTGGACATTTGTTTGCTTTGTTCAGAGTGATGTCTACTTAGATCTTTTATGTAAGAATTGGGTTATTTATGTTGACTTGAAAACTCTTTTAGAAATATATTCTGGATATGTTTATTTGATTTACGAAGAGTTTCTGTCTGTTCGTTGTCTTTTCACTTTCTTGATAGTGACTTTTGATACCTGAAAGTTTTTAATTTAGATGTATTTCACCTCATCAGTTTTTCTTTGTTTTTTTGGTTAATATTAAATAGATAATTGCCTAGTCCAAGGTCCTAAGGATTTACATTTATGTTTCCTTTTAAGAATTTTCTAGGTTTAGCTTTTTTTAAAATTTTAAACATTAGATTTATTTGGAGAAAACAAACCAAAAACCCCACAACCCAAAGGACTGGATTTTACATCCCAGGATATCTCCCAGGTAGTTAAGTCTACAGATTACAAATCATTTTCATAGAAGATATTTTTTGTACAAATTTTACGTGGATTCAGGAGTGGGACATAAACCAAATCCATTTCTGTTTAGTGGGGGCAAGGAAGGGGAGGGGGGCAAAATAGCTTTTTTTTGATGCAACTATTTGGAAGGAGAGCAGACAGGCGGGAAAACTGTACATTTTCATTATCTACAACCAATGGTTTAAAAAGCAAACCCATTCAACTCAGGGTATGTCTAAAAGCCCACTTCCTAGCTATTAGCCAACCCCATCAATTAAGGGGAATTCTCTGGGTATACCTTTAGTCCACGGGATAAATGGCTCATTATGCCCACTGCTGCAGCTCTCATACAGCCACCCCGTGCAGACCAGAGAGGCTCTAACCTAGGATCAGTGGGAGAAGGACTTGTAAATAGAGAGACCAAGCTATACCTGTGGGCAGCACCAGTGCTGCCTACAGTGGGAACAGATCCCATCTACCAAGCTGACCCCTGACAAAAGTACATATAAAAGTAAGCTATTGTGTTGAAAGAGTAACCAGGACATTGTTAAATAGACCTTTCATCATTTTTTCTCTCAAGGGAAGCTAAAAATCATACTTCCTCTCCCAAGCAAAAAAACCACATTGGTCTAGGCCACATTATAAACCCAAGCAAACATTGGTGTGGGATTTCACTGGAAACTTGTAAAAAACAGAAACAAAAAACCCCATACCCCACAATCAAGGTCATAAGAAAAGCTTCCAAAGTGCCTGTCCCTAACCCATACTTATTCATCACCAAAGATCAACCTAGAGTTTTCTTATCAAAAGAAGGGGTCAGAGCAGCAGAAGCAGGCATGGATGGAGGGGAGGAATGAGAATCAAGACCTCGAAGAGCTGACTTGTTTGAGAAAAGCATTGATTCATCATGTCACAGCATCCAGTGGCTGACATATGAAATGCCTGAGAGGTCACGTCTGTGACTTATCTAGAGACTAGTCTTTGGGAGGTGAGAGTCGTATGAAGAACAGGAGAGATGGCTAAGACTGGCATTATTGTTATTATTTTTTGTTTTTTTGAGACAGGGTCTCACTGTGTAGCCCAAACTGGCCTCAAAATTTGCTATGTAGTCCAGGCTGGCCTCAAACTCATGGAGATCCTGCTGCCTCTGCCTCCCAAGTGCTGGGATTACAGGTGTGTGCCACCACACCCGGCCCTAAGAGTCTGAATTTGTTAAAGCTTCAAGGTTTTAAAAAAGGTGACTGTGTTTCAACTTTCAGAAAGGGTAAGAGAAAGGGCAAAACCAGGACACAAGACTGGGAATTCCTGTGGCCCCTAAGTGCTTCCTGCTACAGGGAATAACCATTCATGTGTTTACTGGAGGTCACATCACTTCCTCCTACCGGTGCAAAATAATCCATCACCTCCCCAAAGCTTCTTTTCCCCGTTATTTTGGTCCCAACAAGTTCTATTCTTTAGTGGCCTGTAGACACACTCCCAACTACCCCCCTGGGTGGTAAAAAATAAAGGAATTTCCCCTAGGCTGGCCCCAACAATCAGAATTAAAATAAGAGGCAGGGCTGGCAGCCTTCTGGAGATAAACAATTTTAGAAACTAAATCTACCTTTCCAAGGATGGAAAATTTATTCAGATAATGCTTGAGAATTCATATATGCCACAATAGGATAAGAAAAGAAGGGTAGAAATCTCACTGTTCCTCATCCCTCCCCTACTGCCCAACCACTCCAGACATTGTATCACTGTCATTCCATTTCTGCTAAATGGAGGCCCCTAGGCACGAATCACACAGGCAACTGCATGGTATCCTAAGAACACACCACAACTTTCCCATTAAAAAGCTGTAGTTTCGTCTCTCTGGCTATACTGGCGATTCTCCGGTTACTTCAATACTTTAAAGCCTGCAGCAGCATGCAAAAGAATTTCATTTTTTTAAAAAAAGTTAAAAAGGTCTCCAGGAGATGGTGAGTTTTATTTTGCCTTGTCTGGATAGAGGTTTGATTTGCTCTCGAATGTTCCAGGGTGGAGAAAGACTAGGAGAAAGCACAGGATGTCAAGGTCTACTCAGCATAGTCTGCTCCTTCAGCTTTATCTTCACCATCCATGGAGAGAGCAGCATATTTGCTTGCAGAACTGAACCTGGAAGATGGATTTTCCTCAGGTTTCCTAGGCTCAGGTGCAGATCTACAGTCTTGATCTTTTTTGCCATCTTTCCTACCTGACTGCTTCCAGTGCTCTTTGTTCCCTCCATCTCCTGGACCATGGCTGGAGTTCCCAGTTTGGCCTTTTTGGACACTTATCCCAATCTATTTTATTTTCATCTTTCCTTGCCCGTTTTTCCTCAGAAGGCTGAGCTGGAGCTACTTTCTCCCCACTTGTAGGGGATTGCTGCTCTGTGTCTGAGCTCTGAGATGGAGCAGGAGGGTTAGAACTTTGCTTCACCCATGCATTCTCCTTTCGTGGAAGGTCTGGCATTACCTTTAGAGGCTGATCAGGTTTGGGAGGCTTAGAAGTTGGAGAGTGACAGTCTTCCTCTTTACTGAGTGTTTCATTTTCTAGACACTTCTCACTCTCTCTCCTTTGGGCATTTCTGCCAGATGGGGCTGAGGTCCCAGTCTGTGATGATTCACTTCCTGTCTTTGACCTTTCCTGTTCTGAGTTTCTTCACTTTGCCAGCTTGGGTGTCTCTCCCGAGGTGGTCGATCTAGTTTTGGCTCATCCAGCTCCTGCTCCTTCTGTAGCCATTCCTCTACTTCTCTTCCTCTAGAGCCATGTCAACAGGCTTCGCCCCTCCGAAGATAGAACCCACTCGACTGGACTGGGAGGGGCTAGCGGAGGAATCATCTTCCTTAGGGGTACTCCGAGGCTTTCGGTTCAGTTTGGGTCTTTGGGGGGGGACCTCTGTCATGGCGCCTGTAATCCTCCAGGGAGTAATCATCTCTGGGTCGGTCATCCCATCTGTCATAACGGTCTTCATAGCAGTCTCCTCCTCCTCCGTAGTCATCATCTCTACAGTACCCACGACCAAAGGCTCGTCTGCCACTGCCTATTCTGGAATCATAGGCTCTATCACAGTCGCTGCTGCCTCGGTCATCATAGCGATCCCGGCCCCCGTATAGATCCGTATCCCAGCGTGGGCCATCCTGATATCCATCCCGATATTGGTCTGAATCGTAACGATCTTGATACTTGTCTCCAAAGCTGTCATCACCTCTTCTAGGCTGGTAGTCATCAAAGCTGTCTGTGTCTGTTTTGTTAGAATCTCAATTTCTATCTCGCCCAAAAGAAGGATCATCTCTGTCTTTATTCTATGCTTGATCAGCAACATCCACTCCAAGTCTCCTGTTACCTAGAGACTCTTCATTGAGACTGAGGGCACTGAGCAGGGAATCCAGGCCCGCAAACTCAGCATAACCAAAACCTTTCAACCTCTCTGGATTGCTAGGTTCACGTGGCAAATGCACTGCACTGATATTTAATCCTCTAAAGAATTCCTTAATAGAGTCTTCCGTTATATCATAGGGCAGGTTCCTTAGGAAAGCAGTGTAGGGTGGAGATTTGGGAAGACGGCTCTGGTCGATATTGGGTTTCCGAGCAGCGCATGGAGAAGTGGGAAGGAGGGATCGGTCAATCGGAGGTGCCCTTTACATGTGGTCGTCATTACTGAGCCAAGTGGTTGAAACATCTCCTTCCAGGTCATCTGTTTCAGCAGCCCAGCTGACTGGATTGGGGACATAGGTGGTTCCTCCACCAGTCCCTTCATCCTCAGCCAGAAGATCTGTAGGGAGATAGACTTCCCCTTCTTATTCTTCTTTTTTACTGAGGCCACCATGTTGGGAGAGGGAGAGAGAATGCAAAGGTATAGGTTTGGCTTTTAGGGTCCATTCTATTTCATGAAATGAAGACTGCCCATTTGTGGGATCAAAGGCCAGTTCTGAGTATGCAACCTTCCTAGACTATTTATTCTTTTGCAGCAACAGTGAGGGTCTTTTAACTCTTCCATATGGTGTGAGGTAAAGGTCAAATTTTATTGTTTTGCATACAGAATGTCCCCTTGACTTGTACTTTTGTGTTGGGAAATGCTTACCAAAGTCTTGGCAGTCATACAATTTTCCATGGTTCAGATGCCAACTGGTATGGCATGGATTCTCATTCTGACAAACTCAAAGGAACTATTCAATTATCATGATGGCTTTTCTGTATAGAATTCTGAGTCTTCAGATTATGTGTAAGTGACTGGGGTCATTGGCTAGGATGGTCACATCTTGCAGGCAGATGGAGAGTTTGGCAGTAATTACAGTTGGGTAATGAAATTTGGCTTGTGGGAATCTTGCAACTTTGAGTCCTGGGACTGAAGATGGAGGATGTGATGACAGGGTCACTTCATGGCCCCATTTCAGAGGACAACCACTTTTCCTCTGGGAAGGAAGTCTCTCTTCTTTTCTGAATGCCATGGGCACTTATATATAAGACATATCAGACCCCCAAATGTTAGAAAAACATCTATTTTCCACAAAAAAGCTACAGAGATTACAATGAGTGACATCAAGACTTTTTATTCTTACACAGCAATAGGTAAGTTCCTTTATATTTTTCCACTCTCATTGAAAAGCCAGGCTATTGAGAGCTTGGTGGGAGTGCTTCATTTTTAGAACTCTCTCTCCACTTTTAGATTTGATTAATATTAAGTATTCAAGGATCTAATTAGCATTGGTACTTGTTGCAAAACCCCTCTAAGGTTCTTTGAAAAAAAACTGTCACTGAAGAATAGTTCAAATATGAGGTCGCATTGACCCTGGGGTTCAACCCAAAAGGCCCTACACAGACAGATCTTTGAATTAGTTAAGGGGTTATTTGTTTCTCTGGGTTGCTGTGTTTCACATATAACAAATGTGGATTGTCCTGGCCCATGTCAAGAGTCTAGCGTGGAATGTGGTGCCACCCCTCAGGGTGATAGGATTAGGTTTTCATGAAGTGAAGACTGCCTATTTGTGAGCCCACTGCTAGTTCTAAGGATCTAATCTTCCTACAGAAGGGACTGCTTGTTCCCTTGGCACGAAGAACATCCATGCTGTGTTTGTGTGGCACCACAGGCCAGCTAGCAGCTCTGAAGGGACTTCAGCTTTCCATGGTCACACAGAGTCCAAGGCTCTGACTGCCTGTGCTTTTGACCATTCTGTGACTAAATCAGCTTTAAATACTGCATAGAAAGGAATTTTTTTTTTCTAACATAAACCAAAGGAAACCTCTGTCACTCTAAGCACTTGACCCTCTGGCTGTGAAACTTTTTTCTACTCCATTTACCCTGCTCACTTATTTGTTTATTGCAAATAGTTTAAGGATAATAAACATCTGAGTGGAATTTATTCTGAATGGAGTTTTGAATTCCCACTAGGAAATAAAGAATTATAGCTTCAATCAAATGGTGCTGTGGAATAAATATTCATTTTCTTTACTCAAGGCAGTGTAAGACGGTATGTCCTGGCATGAATGGAGGGGCTGGCTCAGGCCATCTAATGCTTACAGTGGTAGGGACAATAGTTTTACTTCCTTCAGCTGAGTACCACATAATAAGAAATCAGGTTAAGATGCATATATATTTTGTACCCCTACAGGAGGGTCTAAAAAACATGCTGTGAACATGTAGCACATTATTTTGGAAATGAAATTCTTATATTCTATCTAAAGTAGCCATAAACTATTACTGTTGCTGAAGTAGAGGGAATCTTCATTGTACTTACCAGCGTCTTTCCCCTAGAAATAATTGCAGTACCTAAAGCTCCCTTCTAGCCTGTCTGAGAAATAAACCTGCAGATCTATTCTTTGCTGCTCATATTCAATCTTTGTATTTGCTATTTTTCTCTCATTGCTGAGAGAAAGTACCCAGGGTTAACCTAAAGATAAAGGGGGGAAAGGTATATTTGGCTTACAGTTCATAACGGTTTCAGTCCACAATCAGCTGGCTCCAAGTCAGACTGATACGTGGTGGAAGGGTGTCATAGAGGAGAAAGCATTCATGGCACCCACATGGTAGCAGAAGCAGAAAGAGACTTTAACGGCATCTCTCTGCCCGTTTTATCTTCTTCAGAGTACCTAGGATGGGTAGCACTCAGGCCCTTAATCCTAGTGCCCTCGGTCCTAACCCCACCATGAATCAATCACACACTCTAGATTTAGCCGCCACATGAGGCTTTGGGGGCGCATCTCGACCCAAACCATAACATTCTGCCCCTGGACACCCAAGACTCATGCAAATTCCTTTATACAAAATTGTTTAGTCCGTCTCTAAGAGGTGCCAACGTCCTGACACTTTCAACATTGCTGAAAAGTCCGAGTCCCAAGTCTCCTCTGAGATAGAAGGCAAACGTAGCTGTGAGCCCCTGTGCAAATGAAAAGAAAGTTAAACGCTTCCAACATTCAATGGCACAAGATAAACAATTTCCATCCCAAAAGGTACAAACACGAGGATACAAAGGAATGGGACCAATGCAAGTCCAAAACCCAGCAGGGCAAACATTAAATCCCACAATTCCACTTCCAGCATCCCTGGCAATCTGTGGCAAGTTATTAACTTCAGAGGCCTTGGGGGGCTCTGCCCCTACCACACATCTGGTGGTTGTAGCTCCCATGGTTTCTCTCTTGGGCTGGCTCTGCTCCCTCCTTGCAGTTTTTCTCAAACAATCCATGCTCCTGACTTCTCCAAACTTCTGGGGTCTCCACAGCACCGTTGGCTTCACACTCACAGCTTCACACACCGCCCCCTCAGGGACACTGCCTGGCCTCCCAGGCCTCTTCTGGAGCCTGGGTGGGAGCCTCCTGACCCCACAGCTCTTGCATTCTGCATGCACCTAAAACCAGTGGCACGTGGATGATGCCACGGTCTGCTGACAGCTGGAGCAGTAGTAGCCAGTCCTCCCTCTCTCTTGGCTCTCGGGGTCAACTGCCTAGATTGCTGAGCTCTCTGAATCCAATTTTGAGGAACAAATTCTCTAGGCTACCACCATTCCAGAACATGGTGCTCTGGGGCTCTCTTCTCAAAGAAAAGTCCCTCACTTTTGTAATTTTGAGGCTGCAAAGGGTGGGGTTCTGCTGCTTCTTGTGATGTCCTCAGGCCATCTTTTCTATTCTCCTGTTCCTTCTCAGCAATCAAGATCTCCCCTGCTCTAGCATTGCAGTCCACAGCTTTACTGGAGCTTCCTTTCTGGCCAAACTAAAAAGGCTGTAAATCATTCTGCTGGGCTTTTCGCTCTTGATTCTCAAAATAGGTCAGGCTAAAAGCCCCCAACAGCAGCCATGCCACAGCCTCATCATTACACTGCCTTGAAATTTCTTCTGTGAGATTAGTCTGCCACCCCTAATCTCAGTCTCAGGCTAAGTCTCTGGACATGAGCAAAATGCCCGGAAACCTTCTGCCAAAGTATAACATACATTGTCTGGAGTCCAGCAGCCAAAGCAGTCCTTCTTCCCAGAAGAAACCTCCTGAGCCTGGTCTTTACTGGCTTTCTGGTCTTCTGAATTCTGACCAGAATCTCCCATACAGAACAGCCTAAGGTATTTCAGCTCTACTTCTTCAGCTGGCATTTCTGAACCTTTCCTAACTCTTCTCCTTACCACAAGAGTTCCAAACACTCTTGAGTCACATGGCCAGGTAATGTCACGGCAATGACCCCACTTCTGGTGTGAAATTTCTGTGTTAGTTATTTTTCTCTCGTTACTGAGATAAAATACCCAGCACCCAAAGTTGAAGGGGGAAACAGTATATTTGGCTTGCAGTTCATAGAGGTTTCAGTTCATAATCAGCTGGCTCCAAGGCAGAGTGGAACATGGTGGATGGAGATTGCAGAGGAGAAACAGTTCATGGCACCCACACGATAGCAGAATCAGCAAGAGACCTTAACAGGATCTCGCTGTTCCTTTTATCTTACTCTGATTACCTAGGACAGGTAGCACTCACACCATTAATCCTAGTGCCCTCGGGCCTAGCCCCACTATAAATCAATCTCACACCCTAGATTCATTCATCCACCGTATGAAGCTCTGGGACCGTATGACCCAAACCATAACAATCTTTATCCTAACTACCATTAGTTTTTGACACATGAAATGGAGGTAGTCATATCTTTATATAGTTTTTTTTATTCTTTAAATTTTTGAGACAGTAGGCAAGAAGTACTGTCTAGAACTGTGTGGCAGTACAGTAAGTCCCCAACTTATAAATGATTCTGTTCCAGGAGAATGTTCATAAGTCGAATTTGTTCATAAGTACAACAAAGTGAGTCTTGTACACCTTTGACATAAATATACAATGTATAGCATAAAAAAACCCAAACTCAATACACAAAAATACTATAAATAAACTATTTTTCTTTTATAGTTACCTTAAAATGGTGGTACGGTACAGTACAACTGGCTTCTAGGAGATTGCGTGGAGTGAACTGACAAGAAGATAGTTATTAAGAGGAGAGATGGCAGGGCAGAGTCATCTATGATGAGGAAAGGAGAGCTACTCTCTAGCACTGGATCATTTTTCCAAGAGGGTAGACAACATCAGATGTGAGTGAGATTCCATCTTTCCCTCCATATCCTATTGCTGATGATCCTTCAGCTCCACCCTCTCCCACCTACCCTCCCTCCTCTAGTTAGTAACTATAGTACTGTACAGTGAGCACTCAGCAACACAACTACGATAATGTCTGGCAGACAGGTGAGCTACTTCCTCGTTTTGTTTGCATCTACGAATGTTCGTAGAGAAAGGTCTGTTCATATCTGCTCAAGTTTGCAACTTGAATGTCCCTAAGCTGGGGACTTACTGTAAAAATGTTATGGCGGAAGCTTTGGGTACCCATGAATCGCTGTAAATTGTTCTTTGGGTTTGGGAGATGATGATGACAGTAATGCTTTTGGTAGCATTTGCTGAGTGCTGACCAGGAGCCAAGTATATGCTAATGATAGGCTTGATATTTTAAAATCTAATTTAATCTTTGGAAACCAGTGATAGGGACTGGAGCTTTTATTATTCATATAGTACACACGAGGAAAGTGAAGCTGGAGAGTTTTGGGAAACTGTTTCAATGATTGGACCACACACTAATATCAGGGGCTGTCCTCTTAATTAAATTCTTCTATGTTTACTGGACTCTCCAGTTTATAAAAAGTTCTTAGCCTTTTATCTTACTACACATTTTTCAGAGGATGATGTTTGGCATTTTGAAAAGAAATATTCATGACCAAAAACCACATAAGTATTTATCATCCAAACAATTACAGAAAGGAATCATTTCAGTAAGCCATCAATGCATTCTAGATGATGTTAGGTCATGTGTGATCATGGATCATGCTAGAATCCCAGGCCAACTCCTCCTGGATCACACTGACAAATACATAGGTCCATGCCACATGGCAGGAAGGTGGTCTTGTTTAGATAACAGGAAGTCAAAGCTGGACTGAAGCCAGGCAATGTACAGGCAACATCAGCTCTTTGACAATGTTTTGTGAGAATTAATGTAATCCAATAGCATTTGCGTGTGAGGGAAGAAGTAACGAGAACAGGCTAGGTCAAACTTTGGCTCCATGTTTAGAAATATGTCTGGGTCTTTAGAGGGGACGCTCGTGCCAGTCTCATGGTGCTCATCCGTTTGAGGCTGTGCATGTGAGCTAGCGGGAAAGATGCCACCGTAGGCCAGCAGAGGGAGACTGAACTTAAGTCCTACAGATCTCCAGTGTAACTATCACATGGCAGTATTTGCTATTCCATAGTCTTTTGGTGTTTATAGCTAAACCAAACCAGGGCAAAGTAGCTTTAATACACAGGTGCAGCTGTGTTGTTGCTCTTTTTCTCTTCCCTCCCTCGCTCCATTCCTTCTTTTCTTTTCTCCCTTTACATATTAATTTTTCTTTATATATTTATTTTTCAAAATCACAGAAAGATCCCAAACTTCGGGACCACATAGACTTCTGTTCACATCAGGCTCAGATATTTATGAGCAACTTACTTTGTTTCTTTGAGTATGTTTTCTTATTTTCAAAACATGGAAACTCTCAACCATGTCATCAAGCCACCAAAGAACAGAAGAATAGGACAGTTTCTGGTACATACACAGTTGCTTAATTTATAATTCTTATTTCAGCTTTTCTTAATGAAAGGACTTTATTGATAAGAAATCTAAAGTTGATAGTAAACCATTTCTTTCAAATGAGTATGATTTTGGTAAATATTTACTGAGTGTCCACTGAGTGTCAATGCTAGAAAAACAGAAATTGAAAGGAACATAGTCATGGAGCAACTTGGATTGATACACGGTGTACAAAGTGCAGTGTGAACCCAAGAATGGCACCGAATTTTACTTGATAGATCAGGGGTGCCCCCCTTGGTGTGAATTATGCAGAATGAGCTGGGAGTAGCAGGAGAATGGGAAGATGATGAAGATAAGAGAGAAGAGCCATCAGATGCCTCATGTGTGCAGGGAACTGTGGGGGCTGGAGAAGAACATTATTGCCATGACTGGTGAGGGGGATAAGACAGAAGTAAGAGAAACAAGACATGTTACAATAGCTCCTTCATGGCTTGGTGCTCCTCTACACGACCTTGGGCATGACATCGCTAATATGAACACAGTATGTGAACACTATGAGGACCTTGGCTGGGACTGCTTCATCTGGCTAGAACTGGTGTGGGGTGAGATACGGTCAAAGCTACATTCAGTGTTCATGTGCCTACATCACCAGGAAAATGCTACATCCACAGCAAAACACTGACTGTGCTGATAAATGAGGAGGCAGCGCTCAGTGATGGACCCTTAGCCACACAGGAGGACATGGAGGATGAAGATAGCTTTCTTCAGAGAGAAATGAGCAGAATATGTATGAAGTTGAATGTGGGGTTTGAGACACACAGGTTTGCAGGAAATGGGAACTGGCACCTGGCAAGAAGGCCAAAGAGTGCCCATAGCCTTTGCGGTGGGCACAATGTTGCTCAGTACGTCAAGTTTCCTTACCCCAACTTGCATGTCTAGCTTTCAATGTAACATTGCAACACGGGGATCAGCTCTTCTTGATGCTAAAGTGTCAACTATGGAGGCCTGGGACTTACCACAAGCAAATGGGCTAAAAGTAGACTCATTAGAACCTAAACTCCCAGAAGTAGGAGAGCTGGGCCATATGATAGATTTTAGTTTTCTGAGAAACCTCATACTAATTTACATTCCTACCAGGTGTATGAGAACGTACTTTTCTCAACAGACTCACCAATATTGGTTATTTTTGGCATCTCTGATAGTAGCCATTCTAACTGGGGTGAGATTATATCTCTTTGTAGTTTTGATCTGCATTCTTTTGATGGCTAATGATGTTGAACATTTTTTTCATAAATTTTTTGGTAATTTGAATTTAATTCACAAGAATCTATTATCTATACCTATTTCTATATCTATGAATAACAGAAGGAGCTTTAAGTCCCCAAAGTATGAGCAGATAGGAATGTTAATTACCTTGATTTGATTACTGTATATTGTACACATGTTCAATCATCATTATACTATAGCCAATAAAAAAGAACAATTGAAATAAAAATTCTTGATTTTAAAAAAGGGAAAAAATATCCTACATTCCTGCCTGTGGGAGTCCAAAGATGAAGCAAAACCAGTTCTACCACCCCATCCACCACCCTTGAGGAGAGGGGGAAGAGTCCTGTTAGTGGCACTGTAGGGAATGCAGGATTTGTGCAGAGAGTTTTTCCCTTTTCCTTTCTCTGACCAACACCAAAAATGGAAGAGGGCCTTGAGAGAATCTTTAGTAATGTGGGTCAGGGTTGGATATGCCTGCAAGAAGGTAGTACTTGAATTCCATTATCTAACTGGATGTCTGCTTAGGCAGCACATGCTTATCTGTTCCTAGGAGAGAAGAGAGCTGGGAAGATCTGGCAGGTTGAGGAGAGCATGAGGGAGGAATACTACACTCCCATTCATTTTGTGTCAAGGATAGAGGGTGTTTCTATGAGTCATGTGGCCTGCAATCAAGGAAGGCAACTGAGCTTGCACCGTCTTGAGTCCTCAAAGGACTGTCAGGAGGACAAGGAGTACCTGGCAGCAAGAAGCTGTGGGATGGGCCTCAGAAACTGGGTTGGAACTGGGCAATAGGAAAGGTCTCACCTGAAACCCACACAGGGTTCCAAGTGAGTCAGCTTTTGGAAACCTGCCTCTCAGCATTAAGCACCAGTCAATGTTGGTAAGAGACATACCTACTGTCAACTGAATGAAGGTTAGAGCAGCAGAGATGTCCTCATTTATCTTAGTCCTGCCCTCTCCAAGGAGTTAGACTTGGAGGAGTAGAGAGAGGAAGCATCTACTAGTCCATCGCCACTTTGAGCAGCTAAAACCCTAGTTCAATCCTGCATTTGTGATGGGGAGAAATATAACTCCCAACCTGCTAGGTGTCAGATGTGTTGAGTTCAATGTGTCCCTTGAAATTGAAGAATAAATTTCAAAGGACAATGGAATTTAAGAGTAGGAAGGTTTATTGAGAGACAGCTCCTGAGAGACTGGAGGGGTCCAGAGTGGGTGGCCACTGAGGCTCTTTGTTAGGGGTAATTTATACAGCAAAGTCACAGTGTGGGTACAATGTGGGTCCAACTGTAATCAATCTATAGGATGACAAGTATAGCTGCTTAGCTAATACTGATCCAATAGGGAAGTGGGTTACATAGCAAGGGTACATGGAAAGAACAAAAGCATTTTCAGGAAGGGATGGGTCCGATGCTTCCTCTGGTCACCCCCTGGGTGGCTGATGCCTATCTGGACTTCCCAGATCAGATGGTGCGAATTAGAGTGTCATTCCAAGTTACTGCTTATGCCTTAGGGAGGTATGTAGGCCTGGCTATTGCATCTTTATCTCAAGGCCTGGCCTTCTTCCAATGAGCCTCTAGCCACATTTCTGATGTCTTTATTTTTCCATGACTTTCTCGAGAGCCCCATCACTCTCTGACTGTATATTAATTTCTATCTAACCTAGTGGCTTGTAATATTTGGAGTTGGAGATTTGAATGCTTGCAAGAAGAAAGGATAAATGTCCAGAGGGTTTTTTATTCGTGCACATGTAATGGTGACAAGAGATGAGAGACTGAAAATGGAGTTGCTGAGTCACACCCAGAGTACCATTTATATTATACAGATGGGGGTACTGCAGGGTTGGGAGAGGGAGAAATCATGTATAATTAAATTTTTAAACAGTCATTTTTCTTTGAACCTCTTTGTCCTTGAACAACTCTGGATTATCCAATCTGACAGATCAACAGCTCAAAATAGGCAGAGGCATCGGCCTCTGTGACATTAGGATGTGTGCCACTGGATGCTAAACTGCAAAATGGGTAAGAGAAAAGAGGAAATGATTGTGGCTATTTTTGTCTAAAGTCTAAAAATGTGTTAACAGCTACAGGAAGTCAGCAACTAATATCAAACATCGCATCCATGTAAAATGTCAAAGATAAAAGAAATGTCTAAAATACTAAATTCAAAGTTCAACACAGAGACCCTAGTGATGACATAAAAAAGATACTAGACCCCTTTGTAGCTGCTGAGAAGTTTCTTAAGCTAGTCCTTATACCGTAAGTAAGGCATTTCATTTGTTATTCTTATTTTGAGAATCAAATGAGACACTGAATAACACTAAATGTTCTACAAATCCAGCAGCTTTCGACTTTTTTCTCTTTACTCTCTCATTTCAAAACAAATATGTTAATATCATCCCCAAACAAATACTTGAATATCCTTCCAAGTAAGTAATGAGTAATGTGTGGGAGTGGGGGAAAGAGAAAGATTAGGAAAAAAGGGATCAGCAATGACATGCAATGAGAAGCAAAGGAACTACTGGAACAAATAATGAAGCCTAGCTATGAGAGGAGTTTTGTAATTTACAGACATTGTTCATGTTTCTCTCCTGTAGAGTTAGAAGGAGAAAGGATGAAGAAGTGGGTCAGGAAAACATAAAACAGAGAAAGAGACTCAAAACATCCAGCGACGGATCTCTCTGGAATTTGAATAAAAGGCAAATAGAATAACTAGAATATAAACAGAAATAAGAACCAAGAACCAAGCAAAAATTATTCTCTCATGCTCTGTTGGTAAAAATAATGAACATCTAATTCTGTATTGTTACTTCCATAATCATTGTAAACAGAAGGCTTTTGTTTAGAAACAAAAGGTTTTTGAGGATTGGATATTTCCCTCTGGTTTTATGGTTCACTGACCACTGGTCAAGTGCATCCACATGACAAATCTTGAAGACAGACCTAGATTCTCCACACTCTTTGCCGTCTCCCTGTCTTTCATTGACTAGAGTTGACAAACAGAAATGATGCTGTGCATGTTATTGTTTTTTTATGCATATGAGTCCTCAGGCTTAGAACCACAAGATACCAGTACATTTTGTAACATAATCTTGGAAAGTTTGTTCTATTTTATTTCTCTGCTGCTTCCAGATTTTATTACACCCCCAACCCCAATCCCACACCCTCATAATAAATCAAAGTTCCAAAGAGCTGCTATTCCATGGACCTAATATCATTGCTAAGTTTATGCTTACTGGGAAAACCATGTTTTAGCATCCTTACCTTTATTCTCTGAAACTATAATCACTAGGTAATATCCTCAATTCGCTATGGCTGTGACCATGTTCTGCTGCAGGTCATCTTCACTACGACTTACTTTCCTACAGCTTCTTCTAAATATCTATGACTCTTTGCTACAGTGATGGGCTAATCCTAGGTTCCAAAATGGAATTCAAAGTCAGCCTTCAAGTTCCATGCCAAATGAAGAAATATTTAATTCTAGGATTGTTCCTGGGAGTAAATCTTCATTTTGATCATCTTGACTTTTCTCAAGGCTTCTGACAATGACAAGTGGACTGAAAAAGGATATTGAAAGATTCTTACTATATTTAAGAATAGATTGGATTAAACGTTTTTATCTAAACACTTCTGAAATGAAAGCAGTTGCATAACTTCCACATTTTAATTCATTACAATATTGAGTGTACTTTTCAGTACCATTAACTTTTTCTGTTAGTCTAAAATTTATATATACAAATCACTAATTTATTCTTTGAAGGATAGCATGTATCCACATCTCAAAGCTTCTTTCTCCTTTCAGATGGAAATACCTTCTCTGAAGTATTTGTTGAGTGCAGTGTAGGTTTTGCCTGAATTTTGGCCACAAAAATGTACCGAGACACCTTTTTTAAAAAATAGCAACTAATCCAACTGTTTGTATTCTTTGCTTCCACCTTGCTCAGATTGACTATAGTGTTTCCGCCTAGGCCACCACTTGACAAGTTATCTGATTCATAGATGAGGTCTGGATGCTGAAAGTTTGTAGTATCTTGCTCAAAAAGGAACACCCCAATAACGTGTTTACAAAAGTCTTGGAAGTAAATTCCCTTTGGCTTTTTTTTATAGTTTCAAGTGGAAGATACAGCAAAAAGCCAAAATGTGAGCAATTCTGTCCCAAGTCACTTGTTTTCTTTGTAGAGCGCAGATGGGGTCAAGAAACCACTGTACTGCAACTGAGTTGCTGAGCTTTGTAAACAAGGCCATTGTGAACCACAACTGAATATACAATGATTGACTTGAAGTCTTTAGAATTGGAAACTAACTATCAGGAAGTGGGCACATGTGGCAATAAAGCGGCTGACCAACCAAAAGTCACAGAACACAGCCTCCACCACCACTGTGGGACATTCCATTTAACACAGGATTTCTGACACAGGACTTACATAATTAGTTTCCACAGATGATGAACTACATTCTGCCTCATCATTTTAATTACTTATTCACTTTTGGCTGAGATATGTAAAGTGTCCATCAAAAAGAACACAAATCCTAAAGGTTGACAGAAGAGGGGGTACTTGTACCGTTTAATAACAAAAGCCATGGTTTTCCCTTTTATATAACAAAGCTTTGTCTGTTTATAAAAACTAGCTCTTTTTACAGCTGTATGTAGCACCAGATGTTCCTGCTGTGAGGTTTGGACATAGAAGGTCCCTCAAGGCCTCAGCTCAAGTTGTTTCCAGCACACCCAGCCCTCAATCTCTGTTTTTTTTTTTTTTATTATTTACACAGAACTATCCATTATTCTCACCACCATGCGACATGGAAGTCTGTATAATCCCCTAACGGTAAGAAAAAAATAAACTGAACAAGCTAGAGAGAAGGTAATGGAAATAAAGTAAAAAGCTGGTAAATCCAAAAGTAGGAAAGGAGGTAACCAAGGAAGCCTTTGGAAAACGAGAAAATTTTGGCACTTTGTGAGAATAATTGGCTGAAAAGTAGCAAAACAACAAAACAATCCTCCTCCCAACCCCTAACTGTTCATGCATTTTTTTCCTATTATGTAAAACATTAGGTTTGATGGGCTTTATCTTTTCATCAAAAATCTTACTTGCATTTTAAGGGAAAATAAGACAATGAAATATCCAGATCTCAGCTCTTGTGTCTTTACTGTTAGGTGGAATTACCCCAAATTTCTAATATTCTACTGTTTTTCAGATACAGAAAGGGCAATTTCATATTCTTTAACCTAGGGTAATTGTGAGCCACAAAGTTGAGTATAGAGCATGGAGAATTGTCACATTATGTCACAACCCACTTGTAACAGTTGATTATTACAGTGATTAACTTCTTTATGGAAAATACAATAAAGATGATGTAGTGGCCTGTGGACCAAATCTGGCCTTTTTAAAATAAGTCATCAGCTAAAAATGTTTTCTATATTTCTAAAGGGTTGTAAAATGCAAAAAAGTTGAATATGTAACTGAAATCATATATGGTCCTCAGAGCTTAAATATTTATCTGAACCTTTACAGAAAAAGTTTGTGACCAATAGAAGCCCTACCACACCCAGATTGCTACTGTATGTAACCCTTTGACCTTGCATGACCCTCCCTGGGTTAGCCAGTTCCTAGAGTTAGTGAAAACTTGCCATGAGCATGACTTTCAAATGAAAACTGATCAGTCTGTAGCCTCAACTACCTCTTTTGTGGAGTTTCCATGCTCCTACCCTAATTACCACAGGACCAAATACCAGGTAATTAGAGGCCTGCTGAAACTGGCCAATTCTGCTCACCATGTTTTACAATTCCCTCTCACAGAAACCACAGTAAAAGCTCTTGTCCTCATTTTCCTCCATTTCTCCTGCTGTTTGACCCTAGTGATTCCCCAATTCTCCCTGCATGCCCACCAACCAGTGGCATAGTATGTCCCCCTTCTCTCTGGATCTTTGAGTTTAAAACTTTCTTTTCAATGACAATTGCTTTTTAATCTATTGGCTTCACCATACTGATCTAAAGAATAATAAAAGTTTAAAAAGAAATAGGTGAATTGCACTCTAAAAAAAGAATGTGTTGAAACTGCAGCTCCTGATATTTATAAATATCAGCTTATTTGGAAATATATTCTTTAAAGATATAATTGGATTAAGATGTGGGCCCTATACCCAATGACAGGTATTCTTTTTTTTTTTAACCTCCCAAAAGCTGTGCCTATGAGTGCATGAGGCCTTCTGGAGGCTTTTTTTTTTTTGTACCGAAGATCGAACTTGGGTCCTTGCTCTTGTGCGGCAGGCGGTGCAGGCAGCAGAACCAAAATCCCTGAATCTCCCGCCCTTTTTTTTTTTTTTTTACTGTACCAGGAATCGAAATCAGGACCTTGTGCTTTGTGCTTTTGAGGCAGATGTAGTGCCACT
>NW_004624870.1:3803712-3831873 GCF_000247695.1 Heterocephalus glaber
CCACATTGTGGGTTGTCTCTTCACACTGCTGGTGGTTTCTCTTGCTGGGCAGAAGCCTTTTAATAAGAAGAGATCCCACTTGTTGATTGTTTGTGCTAGTTCACGGGCAACTGAGGTTTTGTTCATAAAATGTTATCCTACACCAATGTAACGACTGGTATTCTTATATGAGGAGGAGATACACAGGGTGAAGGCCACGTGAAGACTGAGGCAGATGGTGTAGTCAGCGTTTGTAAGAGAACAGATTTAATGCAGGACACAATTTTATAAGATGAGCTTACAATATTTGCCCACAGAGTCAAATGTGGAAGAATAGAGCTAAAAGGACTTGAGCCCACAAGCAATGTCCCCTAGAAGTCTGTATCGGGGGTAGAGGGATCCTGCACAAAAGACTGAAAGGTCTGCATCAGAAAGCCCAAGGTTCAGTGCTGGAGGCTTAGATAATCTGCACCAAAAGCCTGAAGGATCTGTGCCTGAAGACTGAGGGTTCTGCATTCCAGCTAGGAGACAATACTCAAGACAAAAGCGAAGACCAAGGCTCCTCAGGAAGAGAACAGCTGAAGCCTTTCCGAAGAAAATCAGCATGAAACCCTCCCCACCCTGTTCCCCTTTTACACCGTTCGGTCCCAACAACAATCCTCCTTAGGTGGGTCTTCCACACCCAGAACCACCCTGACTCAATTCAGCTGGGCATTCCCACTGAATTAGTTAATTAACCACCACAGGAGATGCTGGAATGATGCAACCACAAGCCAAGAACACCAAGGCTCGCTGGGAGCCACTAGAAGCTAGGAAGAACTATAAAGGACTCTTCCTTAGAGACTCAGAGGGGCCAGGCTATGTCGATGCCTTGATTTTAGACATCTGGCCCCTGAGCGGCTAAGTTTGTGTGGTAATTCATGCAGTTTGAGGAACTTCACTATGGTAGCCCTGGGAAACCGATATACAGTGGACTCTCAAATTACTACCGGCCTGACATACAAACACCTTGGGTTAATTAGGTTAATGGAAGATTCATCTGCCTCAGGTAAACATCCAGATCTCAGCTGTATTGACTTACAAACAACTTGAGTTACAACCAGCCCTTGGGAGCCAATCGAATTCATAAATCAAGGATCCATTATATTGGGTATGTTACCTAACACCCTGCAAAAAGGAGCATTATGAGATGCCTCTGTTGAAAAGATTGTTGTGAGGATTATGTGGGCTGAGGCATCTAAAGAACATGACTTTTCAAACATTAAATAACTGTCATTTTCTTGCCACCTTATTGTGAGAATGTGTCAGTTTACCTTCCTGGGTCGACTGGACACAGAACAAACAGATTTTAATAAAAGATTGGGGAAAGAAGAACACACACACTCACATTTACACTTTTCACATTTTCCTTAATAAGTGTATAAACAAAAAGTCTTCTATTGAGGCCTAGAATAGTAAATGCAGCATAAATTCAAACCCAATCACTCTTCCTGCAGAGCCCTGATACTTAAATGCTGTGCCATAGGACAGGGTTAAATGCTGCCAAGGAATAGCAGGAAAACACCGAGCACTGGGAAATGTCAAGATGTGGATAGAATCTGAGAAGAGAAAATGAGGGGGTTTTGGACACTAACTCTCATGTGTAAGACTGGAGGAAATTATGTGAGCTGTTTTACAAAATAGTGGTAGGACGTTGGCTTTGCATTTCCAACCACTTGTTATGTTTGACCAGAAAAGGAAATAGAGTCATGCATAATAAGCTTCTTTGCTGAAAAATCATTAGTAATATTATTAAATTGCCTTTTTTTCTGTGAAATGTGTTGTTCTCTCTTATAAAAAATTGTTTTGTACATATAGTAATTTTTTAAGATGGTTAGGAATTAATTTATCAAACTTATTTCTTAGCATGTCTCTTTCTTTCATTGTAATTTTAACCCAACAGTTAAATTGAGCATCTCTATGTGTGGCAGCTCTGCAGGGCATTAAACAGAACCTTGACACTGACTATAACCCTATTCTCAAATATTCTCTTTTAAACTTTGCTTTAGGGAAAAAAGAACTCTAGCCAAATAGCAAGTGTGTATGAAAATTGAGGAAAAATTGGAGTTTCTTGTGTTAAAAGATAATTTTTAAAAAAGGTTATGATTATGATCCAGATAGATATAAAATAAGCACCTACCAAAGATTTTATTTCAAACATTAATTTAGGAGGAAACTAGTAAGATGTTGCCAGCAGCTCAAGGGAAAATCAAAGTAATATACATACAAAGGTAGATGAGAAATGATGGAATAAACTTACAAAAGGACGGTAAAGAGGTCTATCCAGAGTGTATTAATCACTTGTATTTCATCGAGTAAAACAGAAACTCATATTTATTTCTATAGATAGGAGTTATTTGTATTATTATCATCGTCACTTTTCTCCAATTTACAAAGCTAAGTGAGATGAAAGTTGTAACAATTCCATTTGAGTGAGTTAATTTGCAGTTTCTTTCGGCATTTGAACCACACAAAATTTCTTTGGCAACTAAGTATTCTAGCTGAAAGACACAAGTATGCAGAAATTGCCATCAAAATTTCCCAGGATGCTGTATAAAATAAGCTTACAGCAGAAATGATGGCTTAAAAAGAAAAATTTTTACATAAAATACATTTAGTTATAAGACAAGGTAGAAATCATTCAATATTATTTTCATGACTACAGTATTTGCCTACGTTTTTATTGCGTTAATATGATAAATATTACCGAATAGAGAAAAATTTTATTTTTTTATTTTATTAAATTAATTTTTTTTTGTATCAGGGATCGAACTCGGGACCTTCTGCTTGGGAGGCAGGTAGCAGAACCACTGAGCTAAATCCCCAGCCCGAGAAAAATTTTAATACTTAGCAGTGTATATTTTCTTATTCAACAAAATATTATTGAATATATTCATGTCCATCAATTATTCTTTGGGAAACAAGAATATACTTTCTAATCAGTTTTCAATTTTCATGGATTTGTTTTAAGAAACAGATATTTAGTTCACTGGGACATTTCAGCGGGGCGGGGGGACCTGTTTCCTATCACTGAGTCACTACAGGTATTGAAGTTCTTGCCATCTATAGTACTGAACTTAAGTGTCCCTTGACGGAATATATACCTTCTTAGGGCAACACCTATACCACCACCATTTTGGGTCAATACCCTGTCACTCACTGGCAGAACTGCTTAACCTCAAATGTGCTCCAGGAAAACAATACTGTATCCTTGGTGGAGAAAGAGACATGCCTTTCAATCCAAGACCTAGTACAAGACAAACCACATTGCTGAATAGAGTCTGTGGTAGCAGAAAATTGCCAGTGAGGTGTGCCAGCTTCTTAGATTTCAGAGTGATTTGTACCATTTTGTCACAGTGTATCAATCTTGTTTGGCCTGTGGGAAAGACGTTTGTGGCAAGGAGGGACAGTAGACTATTGCAGGCTGAACACAAGGGTTCCACTGCAGACTGTGATGGGAATAACAGTTATGGGGATGGCGGTGGCACATACCCTAGTTTGGTATACTGCCACAGATTTGGCCAGTGCCTTTTTAATTTCCCTGTGGGAGGAAGGTCAAGATCAGTTTTGCATTCAGGTGGGATGACTTGCAATGCATTTCTGTCTTTCCCTAGGAGCTCCTTTTCTCCTCAGTTCTCTGGCATCAATGGCTTAGATGGATTTGTAGCATGCCAGGGGAGATTAAATAGAAGGAATTTTCCATGGACATATTTATCAGTCAAAGGAAGTATAGTAGTAACCTCTTGGGTTACTGGAAACAGCACGTATCCCATCTGCATGTCCTCCTGGCTGTCTTAGAAAGCCATGGAAGGCAGCCACTTTCCAACTGAACCCTTCTCAACATATGATGTTTCCAGCTGTTCGACAGCTGTGTCGGAGGCACCAGCTCTGATGTCTTTGGAGCCTGCTAGCTGTTCGAGCTATTGATATTCTCCCCACCTTCACTCCCTACGCACACTGATTAAAGTCTGTGGCATTGAGAAATTGGTATTGAAGTATGTTGGGTTCTTAGAGTCTAGACTTGCAAGCTGCCCCAAATCTTGCTGCCCAATATACACCCTATGTTTTTTTTAAAAAAATATTAAAATAGTTCTTTCTTTTGTTGGTACATCTTAAAAAATATATAATGAATATATTCCTTCTGGGGAGTTGGTACATATACATATTGAATCTTAATCCTTTTTATTTCCCCTCCCTCTTCTTTCCCCCATCCCTACATCCCTTTCCCATCCCATCTCCACAAAGTCTACCTATTTTTTTTCTCTTTAAATTATTTATATTTTGAGTTTCTCATATAAGTGAAGCCATGAGATATTTAATCTTCTGTGTCTGATTTATTTCACTTAGCATTATGGCCTCAAGTTTCATTTATTCTCCTATTGATGACTCAAATTTGTCCTTCTTTATGGTAGAATAGTATTCCATTGTGTACATTTTCTTTACCCATTCATCTGTGGGTGGATATGTAGGCTGCTTATAAGATTTAGCTATTGTGACTTGTGCTGCTATAAACATGGGTATGCTATAAACATGGGTATGTAATACGATGTTTTTAACTCTTCTGGGAAGACATCCTGAAGAGGTATGGCTAGGTCAAATGAAATTTCTATATTTAGTTTTTTGAAGAAACTTCATCTTGATTTCTATAGTGTTGTACTAGTTTACACTCCCACCAACAATGTAGGTTTTTCTCCATAACCTTGCCAGCATTTGTTGTGTTTTGAGTTTTTGATGATAGCCATTCTTTATGGAGTAAGCTGGAATTCTCAATATCATTTTATTTTGCATATTTCTAATGGCCAGAGATGCTGAATATTTTTTCATGTACCTGTTGACTGTACTTCTTTTGAGAAGTGTCTATTCATTTCCATTACCCATTTTGATTGAATTTTTTATTTGGGCGGGGTCTAATTTTTTAAAAGTTCTTTATATATGCTAGATATTAGTCCTCTGAGGACCAATATATACCCTTTGATTACAAGCTTCTCACTGCTATTGGGATGTGGTGGAGATGGACCCTCTTGCTACCAAAGCACAGGCCCTATTTCACTTGAGTTCCTATTAACTGTACAATAGAATTGGGCAAATTCAGCAGAGTTTTATCATAAAAAAAAAGTGGTATTGTCAGGCCTGAATCCTAAAGGGGATCGTCAACTCCCCACACAAGTGACCACCCTGCCAGAGGGAACAGAGTAATCAGAAGAGAATACACTGGCTCCTAGCCTAGCTACCTGCAGGCTGTAGCTTAAAGAGATTTCAGATGAAAGTGTGGCCTAATTTCTGATGGCTCTGTGCAACTAAAAGGTAATGGAGTCTATTGGCTTCTGTGATCAGCTGAACAGTGGATGGTCTCCTCTTAATTGAAACTGGACTTGGATGAACACAAACTGGATGAATTTATCCACTGGGCTGAATTGTGCATGGTGGTAATATCTGTGCAAGCCATCTTGTCTGAAATTCCTTACTATATCTGTAGGGATTCATGGGATATGGCAAATAGTTTAGCCACTGGTTAGGAGACTGACAGCTATAATTACACGGAAGAGGTAAATTTGTGTCACTCTTTTAGATGCTTACAGCAAGGGATCTTTCAAGTGAATTCAGGAATGGAATTTTCCAGATGAGAAACCTTACATCAACAAAGCAGTCAGGGAATTCTACCTCAAATGTAAGAATGGGCTAAACCTTTGAAGGTGAAGAAGGCAAAGAAGTGGTGGAGTCTTGCAATTTTTACCAAAAGTCCAAGCAACACAATGCATGGGAAATTAGCACATACTGGCAGCAGCATTGAGTTTGGTTGGGTTTGGAAGACACTGATCATATTGGACCTTGATGTCACTGCTGTAGTTTCTGCTCATATCTTAAGCAGCTGACCCTCACTCTGAATACGGAACTGCCATCCCTATGCACAATCTCCTCCGTGTGTTTGGGCACCCTATCAGGCTCCAGTCAAACCAGGGTGTTTCTCTTTTGCAAAACACACAACAATGGGCATAATCCCATGGTATATGCTGAGTGCTTTCTGCCCTATGCTATTCACAAATCAATGGAGCCATTAGCACTGACATGGAAGAGTAAACAGTTAAAGAAGGGGCATTAAGAAGGACCATTGGCAAGTGGCTATTTTTGCCAGTTTGGATGTTCAATACTGCACTCTAGTGAAAGGGAAACCCCTACTATGTATGTTGGAAAATGCTGAGCTTAGAGCAGGTGGGAAACCAGAAGTCTGCCTGATTAGGCTACAACCCCAAAATCCAATTTTACCATCTGGAACTACTTCTTTTCATTTTCCTCTCTGGAACGCTCTTCTCCAGGGTTGTTTGTGGATCTTCAAACACCAGTAGCATCTAGTACAGCCCCCTAACTCTGAAGCCCTAGAAGATTCAGTGGACAAGGACTGTAAGCACCTACTTCTAATGGTTGGTATTGTTATGTTCTTCCTTGGATGTGGGGGAATCCAGGATTCATAGCTGGATCTTCTTGCTTAGGATTTGTGTGCAGATTTGAGGCTAATATTTTGTGGTTTTCTTCTGTCTAGGATTAATTTCAGCCCACAAAGTTCAGCCTTGAACCTTGACTTCTGTGTCCTGAATTTAGGAAGCCTGCTATTTTCTGCTTAGGCTCTATTCTTAGCATTGGGAAGTATCAGAAATTTCCCTGGGTAGGAAAGCTGAGCAAATATGGAACTTGTCTAGTGCATGACCCTTTTTGCAAAGGTCAGTTCCACCCAATTTTTGCTTCCTCTGTTATTCTCCTCTGCCATTGAATGCCACCTTCCCCAAGTGTTTTTTTTTTTTTTTGTACCAGGCATTGAACTCAGGTCCTTGCACTTGTGAGGCAGACAGCAGAACCACTGAGCTAAATCCCCAGCCCCTCCAAGTTTTATAATCAGGAGTGTCAATCTGACACAAACACATTTTGTTATGATCAGAACTGATACTTGCTGATAAGGACTCAAATTGTACATTCCCCTTGAAGGAGTAAGACAAGACTTTAAAATTTAGCCTGATAAATTGTTTTCTGACTCGTACAAATAAGTGACATTGACATATTTTGTGGTCGAATAGCTTCAGATAAAAGTGTTGCTGCTACTTTAAATATGTATGAAAATTTAGAAAGCACATGGCTTAGGAACTTCTGATTATTTTGGTAGTAAAGAACACTTTGAGGGGAGCAACCTGTCCCCAGTGTGGAGAATAAATGTATTTGTAGGATACAATGTTGACACTTAAAAACATCTTCCAATCTGCAGGCATTACACTTTTACAATACTCATTCTGCTGGAATTCGTTTCTAGCCAGTGGCTTCTAAGAACCTTGGGGCAGATTCTCAGAAATCTAAGATATTCAATGCCACCCAAGTGGCTGGAAATGGAAAGCACACATCTGATTATTAGTGCAGGGATACTGAATATGAAGCTTTTACAACCACTCTGTAGGTGGAAGTCCATAGGTATTTTTAAAACCAGAGCAAACGGTAGCATCATTTGAAAAATGAGCTTGGAAAAATAGAGGATAAGAGAAATGTATACTTTATGCCCACTCCAGAAGTGCAGTGAAGTAGCTGGGAAAGAATGACTCTTGTAAAAGATTTTTGGACACTATCTTAATGACTTCAGGCTTCAAGGGATTTTAGTGGTTGTTAAATTGTTTTTGATTTTGAAAAATTGGCAAAAGAATCTCACGTGTCCTTTCTGGGAAAGTTGGAGATACTTTACAATGTTCTAAAGAGAGTTGCAAACAAAGCCTTTTTGTTGATAAAAATAACAGGTCAGGGCTTTTTTTTTTTCATTCTTTCTTTTGTAGGTAAGAATAGCTACTGGCAAAGGAGGCAATAAAACAAGACTCTAAGCCAAGACTTGAACCACCGTTATGTGGTTAGTTGATTTTTTTAACATTTGGCATTAATGATAGTTCTTTCAGTAATGATCGACAGTGCCCCACATAAGAACTGAATTAAAATTCTGTTATATTTAGACTGTGAGAATTGTTTTACTCTAGGCCAAATGATATTCATATTCTACCATCTGTATCTTGAAAGCATGGAAGGTTCAAAGCATAGAAACAAGATTTAACGTTTACTTGGTTGCTATATAGAAAATAGGGAAAGCTCTTTCTTGCATCTTTTGATATTCCTAGGTTTAAAGGTATTCTTGGTTGACTTGAAATGCTTTCGAATGAAGAAGAAAATTTATCTATTGAGGAGCTCTTATCTCTCCAAACATTTTTCTGGGGTTTGGGACAAAATGGAAGATTTAATATATTGTTCCAAATTTTTGGGAATCTAACATCTAAATTTACAGTTGTAAGAACTTCTTCTCTGGACTTCACTTGGAATATTCTCTGGATGTTGGAAAGGAAAGTCTTAATTTCACTATTATTTCCTTGCCAAATCCATGGTGGTCCTTTCTCCATTTTTGGCTGCCTCTCCTCATTGCTCCTCCAATGATTTCTCTGCCAAATCTATTCTCTATCCTATTCTTTTCTTGTGATACATTTTCAAAATGTGCTGATCCACTAAGAAGAACTGGGTGTAAGTTATTGGATGGGTGGGGGGTTGGGAGAGAATGTAGAGGTGACTAGGAGATGTGGTGATTTGGGTAGCAATAGGACAGCAGATGGAGGTACCATACTCTGGAATATCGTACAGAAAGACACATGAGGGAAAGGCTAGAGAGGGAGGCAGGCAGTTGCCAAGAGATAACATCGCCTACTTTGCAACTTCTCTGAAGACCCTACTCATCATTCACCAAAGACACTGGCGTTCCTCTCATTACCTTCTCTTCTACTCCAATCCTGACATCCTCTTGGGTGTCCTCCTCGGCCCCGCAGTATCTACATGGATGACCCCCAAAATGTCATGGCTTCCCAGTTTCCAGACCTGGGCTCTTAGAATTTCCTTCTCCTTTATACTTCTTCAACTACCCATTCCCTCAAGTGCATTTTGGAATCGCGTCACCATTCACAACCATTTCACATGCAAAATGAATAATTCAAGCCTCTTCTCTGACTATAGGCCCCTCTGCTTTCAGATTGTTGTTCTATCCCCGCCAAAACCATATTTGATCATTTCACAATGTCCAGGGTTCTAATCCTCAGTTTTCTCCCAATCTGTTTGTTCTCCACTTCTTTCACTTCCATTGTGAAATAGCTCAATACGTACTCCTTACTTTTTGTCCTGTTTTTTTTCTCACCCATGGATAAAACCAAAGATGAAGATAAACCAAACCATCTCTAATTGCATGCCTGCCTTTAAGTTGCCAAGGAACGCATGAGAAAGTCACACAAGAAGCAAAGTAATCCCAGAAAAATTTAAATATTCCACTCTATCAGACTGTTGCACATTTAAAATCATTCATCCCACTCTGACATTCTCCCCAAATTACTTCTTTTTTTAAAAACAGTGTTCATGGTGGGTAACTCCTGTATAAATTAGAGAATACAACAGGTGTATTTATGTAAAGAATACTGATTCAATAAACATGCATGTGCCCACCAGTCCTTATAAGATATAGAAAACCGACACCCTGACTGTTCAAATATTCTCCACTTTCCTCCAACATTTGACCTCCTCATGACACACAAGCACAGTAAATGTCACCAAGAGGTAGCTCACGTATTGCAATCTCCAAACACATTAGTCGGACACCGTAAGTATATATCTTCTTTTCCTTCCTTTAGTTTTAACAGACATGTCCATTTTGTTTAGATCACATTACAAGTTATTCTTTCTTTCTCTTAGATTGTATGTGTGGTCACGTTTTCTTATTTTTGAAAGGCCTTTTATTGAACTAATGCGCTCTTCTCCTAGCATCCCATTTCTTGCTTTCTTCTCACAAGCCAATTTTTCAAGTGTTGTCAGAACTTGCTATCTTAAATTTTCTCACCTATTGTTCTTTTCTTAATCCACACTGGTTTGGCATCTGCCCCCGTAACTTCAAAGAGCTCTTGTTAGGTCTCCCAGTAGCCTCCATGTGGCTTAACCCAGTAAAACACTTCAGTCTTGTATTTCTGGGTTTGAGTAGAAGAGATTCTAATATGTGTTTTGCCTATCATTTTCAAGGAAGCTTTTCTTCTGCACCAGAATTTTTGCTGTATCTGTAATATATTTTGGATAAAGGCCTTCCTCCATTGGGTGGGTGACTGTAGGGATCCTTGGACTATTCAAGTCCCGTGTACCTTGTGTGTTCTTCCTTACATGGCAAGGCCAAGCTTAATGAGTGACCACTCCGCAGAGCTCTGTGGGGCTCCTGAGCACCATTACTCTGCTGCTTGCAATTTGCTCCCTGGTGTTCTTGTCACTCTTTGCTGGTATCTTTTGGGGTGTCTATTGGGTGATGGTGCAATTGACCATGAAACCTCATGAATGAATCTTGAGATAGCTGAGTCAGTTAGCTGACTTTTAAAAATTTTCTCTTGAGCTTTTCAGTCACTTAGCATCATCCCCCAATGCCTGCACTCACCCTTGCAAAGCTCTTCTGTGGCCACCTCTCTCCACTGTGCTCAGTGGGAAAACCTTGACAGGATTCCCATCATTTCAATCCAAAGCTAATTCAGTTTTCCAAACTTGATCTTTGTGTCTAGCCCCTGTTATTTCCTTGGAGCCATCTGAGACTTGAAAAGAGAAATGTGTTTTCTTCTTTGCATGTGCTAAATTATTGACTTTGTATCACTTGAGTCGGTTTGAAGCCTTCTGCTTTTTGTTGTCCAGAGGTCATTTCTAATCTGTTATTTGGCCTTCTCCTCTTATTTTCCAGCAATGGTGCAGAGGCTTTGCACATTTTTATATTTTCATATTTCTGTACTATGGAAAAGGATGAAAAGCTAAACACTTTTTCAATTTGTCATCTTCTTATTTTCTTTCTCACTGTTTTCATATTCCCCGATGGCAGAACGCGCCAGAACATGTTTTCTTGTTCTCGAAACAAAACTTTTGAAAAGATAATTTTAAGACAAATAGGGTGATATTTTTGTTCAGCTGCCCTGTGCCTAATGAGAGGGACATACATTTGAAATTTCTAATTTTCACGTTGCCAGGGTGGCATTCATTTATCACTTCCATGCAGCATTCCAGAAATGAAATATTACCAAGAGGGCTTGACTCCTCTGCTAACTCTGGCTAATATTAACTTGAGATTTTTTTCAAGAGCAACAGGAAGTCAACAATTTAATAAGAAACACCACAAATACCTAATCTGTTGAGAGTGAGGGCAATCCTAAATTCTCACATTAACAGAGAGATGAACAAAATATTGATTCTAGCTACAGGGATCAAAGCAAAGCGAGCCACCTTGTTTTAAACTGATTCTGAAATTTAGGGATCCGGACAAGATGAAGCTACTCTTGATTGTGTGTCAAGTCAGGCAAGTATCAGAGGCCAAGTAGTTCACTGATTTCTTACAAGATTGAGACAGTATTTAACCATAACTGATTTCTGAGCCTAACAAGAAAACCACAAAATCTTACATACTGCATATTTCTCCTCCTCCTCTTAAGCAACTACACTAATCATAACCAAGATGTCATATGCAGCTGGATTAAAAATTTAATAGCAAATATGGATTGTTGATTAAGGGAATACTAGGTATTATTTACATAATAAAGTATCAGGTAGGATTAACTCAGTGATACAAAGGAGAGAGAATAAATTAATGAGAAAATTCATAAAAATCAGGATTTATTGTGTTATAATAATTGAAGTAATTATATGTTATTAGAGGCAATTTGTGAGGCAAAAATTAGAGATAAAACTTAAGAATTGCCGGATATGGCAGTAAAATGATTTTATTTATCAAATTTATCAAGGCATGCTTTGCTAAATTTTTTTTTATCATACACTATAAGCTCTCAAAAATTTTCATGTAAAACAACTTTAACACTCACTTGTCTTTTAATTTAGGCTGAAAATTATACAATTATATTTAATAAGATAACACATATTGAGATTCATGCTCTCCTTAGATGTCATGACCAGTTAGGGGAGAAGGACAGTGGTGGTCATGAGAGGAAAATGTTTCTAGGAAGAGGAAGTAGTCTTCTGCTCTCCTTCTCCACCATCTGCTTGGTGTCCATGTTTCCCATTCAAATGAGTTTCTTGAGTGTAGGGGGTATGCCTTATTCATCTCAGTATTCCTGAAATGGAGCGTATGTTAGTGAGCCAATAAAAACTGGATTGGTGAATAATTATTGAATGAAATAAACGACTGAACCATTGAAGAAGTAGAAACAGTGATGTGTGTACGTATCTGCCCACAGAAAGAACCAAGATTCTGTGGAATAAGAATCTCACTGTAAAACTTTCTTGATTTCTTACAGTCTTTATAGACTTTAAAATTTTGTTGTGATTTTTGCAAAAATGGGCATAATTAATAATTGTACACGTAATAGTGTTTTGTGTAACATGGTTTCCTGCTTTTGGACTTTTCGTGGCTTTTTGTGAGACCTCAATGCTTGTCTTAGTGCATGGCAAAGGCAGCTTATAATTGTGGACTCACTGTCATTCTGGGACTTCATTTAGCATTTAGATACTGCAGTAAACACTTTAAATGTACAATTTAATGTTGTATATATCTTTAAATAACCATAATTATTTGGTAAAATTATTACAAAATTAAATGAATATTTTAAATAGCTAAGTACTAATTTATTCAAAGAAGACTAACTTCTTCTGATATATATATATATATATATATATATATATATATATATATACACACACACATATATATATATTTTTTGGTACCGGGGATCGAACTCAGGTCCTTGCGCTTGCGCAGCAGCAGCTAAGCTAAATCCCCGGCCCCATTTCTTCTAATATTTGACTTTATCTGCATTTAAATGTTTCTTAACTTGGAATTCATTAATAAGGGTCATACGATAAAATCTTGGCACTTAAGAGTAACTTAAAAAAAAAGGAACTCAGCAACAGATGTTGAAGAACAGGAATGTGGATTTCTTTTTTTTCCTTTTTTCCAATTTATTTTAGCAAGTTTTATGTAAATGAGAAAAATATGCTCATAGCACTCTGCCATTTGCAGCATTAAAACACGTCATTAAACAAAAACAGCTAATTAAAAGATTCATGGATAATAAGATTTAAAAATCAAACTTCTCAAACCTCTAGACACAGACGTATAAATGGAATAACCTAGTTTCCTAAACTGTATACACACATATATGGTATGAAATTCAAGGGTATGGCAAGACACCATGAGAAGACCATTCAGCAGACTCAGGAACTAAGTTTAAAAAACTTGGAGAAATATCTTCTTGTGACAGTACTTGGCCCCAAATATAAACAATGAACAGAAAAGACAGATCAAGTGCCATAACTAAAGCATAATCTTTTATTCTGCTCTCAGTTTAGATCTACACTATTTCTATGTTTACTTTGGGAACCTAGTTGACTTTGAGGACCTGAATGAACAGTGTTTTTACTTTTACAAACAAGTGTAAGTTTTCTAAAATGACATTTAGGAATAATTACCCACCCTGAAGATTCTTAGAAATTTTACTCACTTTTTTTTTTTTAACCATACTCTCCCTCAGACTCTTACAGTATCATCTCAAAACTGCTACAAAAATAGGAAAGAGAAATTTTAAAAGTAAAACTGACAAATATGAATTCATTAAAGGAAATCATTAGTAAGATTTGAAGTCCTGTGGTTTTGTAACTTTCCTACAATATTCAAATTTTAAAGATCTTCCCCAAAACTCTTTTTCAAATAAAAATTTTATTGGAGAAAAATAAAACCACCATGTACACAGGGAAAAGAGCACAAAAATTAAACTGATACAGAACTGAAAGTCTCAATTATCCAATGCAGTTTGAAACTAAAGAGTGGATTTCTTGATTGGCAAAAATTGATTTTTTTTCAGAGTTGTGTGTAACTGCAAACAACATCTTCCATTCTTGAAAATATTCAGAGAGAAAGGAAATAATCAATCATTTCACTTTATTTTATAGTTATCCAAGAATTGCTAGAAAGGTTCACATTTCTTTACAGATGATGAAAGAAAAATGTTTGACTTATAATTTCCCTTTTTCATTTCCTCTATATTGATTTCGCTGGGAGACATTGTTTGAAATACTAGACTGTTTCTGATTCATGTCATGTGTTTGAGTTTCCCACACTTTGCTTAGATCCAGCTAGATAAAAATAAATGCAAATAAACAGCATTGTAAGTACTTTTGTTTTACAGATCTGTAGTATACCTCCAAGTTTTATCTTTCCACTCTGGAGATCTTCTCAAGATTATATTAAATATCAAAATTGTCTGTATTATCCTAATTGTCCAGGCAATGTGTTGTAAATGGAATATAGTCTGAGTTAATTATACAGTATCTTTTAGTAGATCTCATTTTGGGGACCATTTGATTCATTTAATTGGTCTGTTTTAGTAATACTTTGATTTTCTTTGGAGGGAAATGCTGCTGGGAAGAAATAAACTTCATAAAGTATAAAATTACTTTTTAACCTTTCTCTCTATAATATCTATATATTATATATTAACTTTTCTATATATATACTTATATATACTCTATTTCTATATCTCTATATCTCTATCTAGATATCTCTAGATAGATAGAGATATAGATAGAAAGAGATACCTATGTGTACACACACACACACACACACACACACATATACACATACAAAATTTTATATGTACTTGTATGGATATACATATAATATTCAATGCTACTTTTATGAATCAAGTATCGAATTTACTTAAGATTCTTCACTTTTTTGGCTAAACTTTATATTATTTCAGGATTTATTAATAAAGATTTGGGCTCTTCTCTCTGGCTGCCACTGGCACTCCCAGCCCTTGCCTCCAGTGTACATTAAAGACCCAGAATCGTGAATGACTCCAAGTACTCCACAACCAATAAAAAGGGAGAAATCTTTGAATTAAAAGCTGAACTCAACAATGGAAAGAAAGAAGAGAGGAAGGAGGGTGTGAAGAAAGTGATTGCTGCTATGATTGTGGGGAAGGATGTCAGCTCTCCCTTTCCGATTATAGTCAGCTGTATGCAGCCTGATACCCTGGAGCTAAAGAAGCTCAGGAATTGGTACTTGATGAACTACACTAAGAGTCAGCCAGACATGGCCATCATGGCTGTTGACAGCTTTGTGAAAAACTGTGAAGATTCTAATCCTTTGATTTGGGCCTTGGCAGTCAGAACCACCGGGTGCATCTGGATAGACACGATTACAGAATTATCTCTTTGAGCCCCTTCACAAGTGTTTGAAGGATAAAGTCCCCTACATTCAGAAAACAGCAGCAGCCTGTGTGGCAAAACTGCATGATATCAATGTCCAAATGGTGGAAGATCAAGGATTTCTTGATTCTCTATGATATCTCATAGCAGATTCAAATCCGATGATGGTAGCTAATGCTGTAGAAGCATTGTCTGAAATTAGTGAGTTTCACCCAAACAGCAGCTTACTTGATTTGAACCCACAGAACATTAATAAGCTGCTGACAGCTCTGAAGGAGTGCACCAAATTGGGCCAGATTTTCATCCTGGACTGCCTAATTATAACCCTAAAGATGACCAGGAAGCTCAGAGTATCTGTGAGCGGGTAGCTTCCCAGTTATCTCATGCCAACTCACCAGTGGTGCTTTCAGTACTAAAAGTCCTAATGAAATTTCTAGAATTGTTATTCAAGGACTCTGACTACTACAATATTCTGCTGAAGAAATTAGCTCCTCCATTTGTTACTTTGCTGTCTGGGGAGCCTGAAGTGCAGTATGTTTCCCTGAAGAACATCAACTTAATTGTCTAGCAAAGGCATGAAATCTTAAAGCAGGAAATCAAAGCCTTCTTTGTGAAGTACAATGATCCCATCTATGTAAACTAGAGAAGTTGGACATCATGATTCACCTGGGATCCCAAGCCAAAATTGCTCAGGTTCTGGAAGAACTGAAGGAATATGCTACTGAGGTGGATGTCTTTGTTTGCAAAGCTGTGAGGGCCACTGGACAATGTGCCATCAAGGTGGAGCAATCTGCAGAGTGCTGTATAAGTTCATTGCTTGATCTAATAAAAGTAAATTATATGGTCTAAAAGACAATTGTTGTCATCAGGTATATCTTCCTCAAATACCCCAATAAATATGAAAGTATTATCACCACTCTCTGTGAAAACTTAGACTCACTGGATGAGCCAGTCACATGAGCAGCTATGATTTGGATCTTGGAAGAATATGCTGAAAGAACTGACAATGCAGACAAGTTATTAGAGAGCTTCTTGGAGCATTTTCATGATGAAAATACCCAAGTCCAGCTCACTCTGCTTACTGCCGTAGTGAAGCTATTTCTCAAGAAACCATCAGAAACACAGGAGCTGTGTTTCAACAGGTCTTGAGTTTGGCAACACAGGATTCTGACAATCCTGACCTTTGAGACTGGGGCTATATTTATTGGTACCTTCTCTCAACTGACCCAGTGACAGCCAAAGAAGTAGTCTTGTCTGAGAAGCCACTAACCTCTGAGGAGATTCACCTTATTGAGCCAACTCTGCTGATGAGCTGATCTGCCACACTGGTTCTTTGGATTCTGTGTATCATAAGCCTCCCAGTGCTTCTGTGGAAGGGAATTATGGGATCCACTGAAAATACTTGCTAATTCATTATGGAAATCCTGATGTGGGTGACAGTTCTGTTGGTACCACCACAGCAACCAACCTGGAACAGCCTCAGGTTATTCCCTCTCAAGGTGACCTTCTTGGGGATCTTTTAAATCTTGACTTTGGTCCCCCAGTCAACATGCCACAGGTGTCCTCCATGCAGATGGGAGCAGTGGATCTCTCGGGAGGAGGATTAGATAGTCTGGTTGGACAGTCCTTCATCCCATCATCAGTGCCTGCAACCTTTGCTCCCTCACCGAGTCCTACTGTAGTCAGCAGTGGTCTGAATGGCATATTTGGACTCTCCACAAGGATAGGCATGGCACCTGGTGGATACATGGCTCCCAAGGCTGTCTTGCTACTTTCAGTAAAGGCTAAAGGCTTAGAGATTTCAGGAACATTCACTCACCATCAAGGGCACATCTATATGGAAATAAACTTTACCAACAAAGCTCTGCAACATATGACAAACTTTGCAATCCAGTTTAACAAGAATAGCGTTGGCATCATCCCAAGGACTCCCCTCGCCATCCATACACCACTGATGCCAAACTAAAGCCTTGATGCCTCCATGCCTCTCAACACCTTGGGCCCAGTCATGAAGATGGAATCTCTGAATAATGTGCAGTTGGCTGTTAAAAACAATACTCATGTCTTCTGCTTCAGCCACCTCATCCTACTCAATGTGCTTTTGTAGAAGATGGCAAAATGGAGCACCAGGTCTTCCTGGCCACATGTAAGGATATTCCCAATGAAAATGAACTCCAGATTAAGGAATGTCATTTAAATGCTGACATTGTTTCCAGAAAGTCTCAGAACAACAATATTTATACTATGGCCAAGAGGAATGTGGAAGGGCAGGACATGCTGTACCAATTCCTGAAACTCACTAATAACATTTAGATTTTGGCCGAGCTACACATCTAGGCAAGAAACCCCAATTATATGCTGCGCTGAAATGTAGAGCTCCTGAAGTCTCTCAATGTATCTATCAGGTCTTCAATAGCATTTTGAAAAATGAATAAACTGGTCCAGTACCCTCCAGCCACCCTGTGATTGGTACAAGCCAAGAACTCCTAACTGGAAGAAATTGCACTGCTGTATAGAATTTGAACCCAAACACATGAGGCCAGCCAGTGGTAGTGACTAGTCTAACCTGTGCTAACTGTAGAGACAAACTGTTGGATAGTTTTAGCTTCCTGTGAACACGTGTAACCACTGCTTCAGTCACTTTCCACCTCCTGCCACCTGCTACTGTCTGTCCTTACTTGTAGGCTTCTCCATGCTGTGCCAATGGCTGGCTTTTTCTACACCTTCTTTTGAGTGTAGTTTGGTATTTTGTAATCGAGAGCTCATTTCAAAAGCAGAAAAAGACAACAAATATTAAAGCAAGGAAAAGTGTCACTGAACAAAAAAGAAACAAAGACTTTGTGACAGTCCACCCCCTGACTGCTTATTCTTACATATCCCTTTGCTTTCCTTCTTGCAGCACTCTGCATATTCTCACTGAATGTAACACAGTATCCAGTGTACGAATGGGATGTGAGGAGTTGAGGAGATGAGAAGTTGCTCTTGGTCTCTGACGTCCACATGTCTGCATCCCAGTTCCATTTCCACAAACTGCACTTCTCCTTGTCTCTGAAACCAGATCTACAGATGAAGCGGTGTTCATTTGCTTAGTTTAATCATCACTAGGAAAAGAAGACCCTAAATTTCAGTGCCAAGTGCCAGAGTGATGCTATAAGTGGCATCTCTTGGATCAATGGCTTGTTTCCTTGAATTAGCTGCTGTGGAGAGGGCGTGAAGGATATGATTGTTCCACCTTACTAGCTTCCAACAGGATTCACGTTGCTGTGGGGTGGATTAAATTTGAGAAAAAGTAACAGCTGTTTTCTACAGAGTATTTGTTTCACTTAAGTTTTAGGTATTGTGCTACAAAAATTCTGTTTGCCATCTTAAAGAAAAAAAAAGTTTAAGTATTTATAACCTAAAAAAACCCCTCAGGAACCTTTAGTAGATTTTACATACTTACCTATATCACAGTCGCCGTTATCTTAACATTTAGGTTAAAATTTTACCAAAAAAATTTCCCCCATCAATTACATACCGACAAAGTCTAGGCCAAACCATTAAAAGCAGAGAGTGAGTGAAACATTTGATCGTATTAATATGGTCTCTGAATATTCTAGAATTTAAATATTCCAAAATAAATGGAAAGTTTAAATTCTCGGGGAAGCTAATGCAATGCTCAGGTTCTATTGGTGTGAGTACAGATCAAAGGTTTAACTAAAACAAGAAGATACAGTTTACTTCACACAACTCTAAATCAGTTCCTTTTTGATCCATGGTCAGGTTTCTGCCCTTAGCCAAACCTGATATTAAAATTCTTCTTCTGTTTACAAAGCAGTATGGGTTATATTTATTATGAAGTGTAGACTTTTTCAATATAATCTATTTTTTTAAATATCATGATTGAGGGCGCGGGATTTAGCTCAGTGCCACCACCTGCCTCACAAGCACAAGGGCCTGAGTTCGATCCCCGGTACAAAAAAAAAAAATCATGATTGCAACATTCACTAATGAATATGACTGTATTTGATCACAACACTATGTCTGTAGGGAAGAGAGAAGGATGAATAGACAGAGCACCAAGAATTCTTAGGGCAGTAAAACTACCCTATATGACATAAGCCATTATAAATTTGTTCCAGCTCATAGAATGCCCAAGACCAAGGGTGAACCTTATATAAACTACGGACTTTGGGTGATAATGACCTATCACTGTAGGGTTATCATTTGTAACAAACATACCCCGGTTGGTGGGGGGAGGTTGGTCATGTACGAAAGCAGAGAATGTATGGAAAATCTCTGTAGTTTTTTCCTCAAATTTGCTGTGAACCTAAAACTGCTCAAAAAATAGTCTATTAAAAAATAAAAGAAATCAAAGGAGCACAACCATGACAACAAAACTACCACTTCAGATCCCATATACTGCTACAGGTAAGAGGAGATGACACTGTCGAGTCCATCACATTTCTCTCCTATCTCTAAGTCCCAAAGGACTCTAGTTTAAGCCTGTGCCAATGTATTATTGCTTGAGTCCTTGACCATAAAATTTCCAATAATGAGAAATTTGGGTGGAGTTTGCACTTTTATGGCAAAGGGAGAGGTAGGCAGAGGATGTGGACCACTGGGAATTTCAGTGCCAGAGACACTGGCTGGCAGAGATGGGTAACGTGCCAAGTCAACATGCCTGGGTAGGAAGTGGGACTCCATCAACTGCCTCCCCTGACAAGTCAGGGCTGGACCTTCCCTGAGCAACCCCCAGTAAGTTAGACCTGACTTAGATAAAAGGAAAGAGAATTGGGCTGTGGAGAGAACAGAGGACAAAGCTGAATGATTTCAGAGGGGGAGAATGTATCACTAATGATAAGTAGCTCATTAAAGTGTACGACAGATGTGAAAAGCCCGCAGAATGACCCAGTCAGGATCAGTCTATTGGAAATGCTGTCTGGGTGTCAATACCTACCTCTCTCTCAGGCTCATTTGATTACACTCTGGTCTCTTCTCTTTAATATTTCACCACCCTGTTGCCTGAGAATTGCTAGCCACATGGCAGTTGTCACAGTGTATCTACCTGTCCCCAAATCATCCTGTTATTTGGTTTCTAATTGATGCTTCTTTTGCTGTCTACCTTCTCAGTGTGGAGTTTTGTATCATTACCATCTTTTTTCCTGGTGTTCTCTGACCTACCATTTGGGGCAAATTTTATTTTCAGTATACTTCTACTAATGCTCTATTGTTGCAGCAAATATTCTATTTGCCTGCCTTATCATTTTATATAAAGTGAGAGGAGGGTAGACAAGTGAAAGTGTAAGTGTTTGGCCCTAGCATATGTGCATTTAAAGTGTAATAAATGCAGCCATATTTTTGCTAGTGTTTTCTGCCCTTCCCCACAAGAATTATTTGCAATTTCTGGTCTATCGATTGTCTTCTTTATTTAAAAAAATTTTTCTATACTCACTATATACTTGTTTTCCCTACTTTTCCATAATCTTTGAAGATTTGGAGTGGAAGAGAAGAATGAATTTACCCAGAAATAGAAATCTTCCTTTTATGACTGAGATACCAAATAACAAAGAAAATAAGCATCAGTTTTTCTTTTCTTCCCTCCCCACCTCAACAAGACTTATTACCTTCTAGCGCATTCAAGAAAGTTCTTGCCCCCTTGTCAAAGATCAAGTAGGTGAATGTGCATGTATTTGTATCTCCTATTCTGTTCCCTTGATCCTCATGTCTATTTTTGTGCCAGTACCATGCTGTTTTTGTCATTGTAGCTTTGTAATATAACTTCAGCTCTGGTCTTGTTATGTCTCCTGCTTTGCTCTTGTTACCCAGGACTTTTTTTTTTTTTTTTTTTTTTTGCTATTCTGGGTCTCTTCAAGTTCCATAGGAATTGTAGGATTGTTTTCTCCAGTTCTGTGAAGAATTCTGTTAGTATTTTGATTGGGATTGCAAAAAGAACATCCAACAGAGTGAAAAGAAAACCCATGGAATGTGAAAAAATTTTTGCCAGCTGTTCCTCAGACAGAAGACTAATATCTAGAATATATACAGAACTAAAAAAAATTAGATCCCCCAAGTAAAAGAATGGCTATCATCAAGAAATCAAATAATAGCAAATGCTGGTGAGCCTGAGGTGAAAGGAACAGTCTACTTTGTTGATGGGAATGTAAACTAGTGCAACCACTGAGGAACCAGTATGAAGATTCCTCAAAAAACTAAAACAGGAAATTTCATTTGAATCAGTTATTCTCCTAGGTATCTTCCTGAAAGACTTAAAAAAATCATATTACAGTGATATATGCACATCCATGTTTATAGCAGCACAAATCATAATAATTAAATCATAGAAGCAGCCTATATGTCCATCAACAGAAGAATGGATAAAGAAAATGTGGTAGTTACACAAAATGACATACTACTCTGCCATAAAGAAAGGTAAACTTGAGCCATTTGTAGGAAAATGGATGCACCTTGAGACCATAATGTTAAATGAAATCAGACACACAAGCTTAAATACAGTATGGTTTCTCTTATGTGAGAAACTCAAGTTATAAATAAACAGCAAAATAAAAGATAGGTAATAGGAAGTACAAGGATAGATTTTCCTTAAGTGGAAAGAGGATCAAGAGACAAAGGAAGAGAGGGGAAAGAAAGGGGATGGAAAGAGGAGTGAAGATGCCTTACGTACATGTACCAACTTCAAGCAGGGGTGAATATCATGCACTTCAAGGATATTAATAAGAAAAGAAAGGACTGGCACATGGTGTGACCAGTTGCTCAGGAGTCACTAACTAAAGTACTTCTCTGCAGAGTACAATACAGCATTCTCTTCCAGGTGGCATCAGCCATTGTGACAACCACAGGCTTTGCTGTGGAACGTGACTCAGAATTCTGCCTTGATGTGCTGAGGCTGCCTCATGATGAGCTTCATTGGAAATGTCTTTTGGTGAGGGGCAAGCCACACACTTCTTGTTTTCCTTCTCTGTATTCCTCCCAAGAGCCCTTTCTGAACTCCTGGGGTGAAAAAGAAAATAGTCTGAGATGGCGTTATTCTGTTTAAGCAAAGCCTTGACTGTGTGTGGGAGGCACGCCTCAAGCCATCACCGGATGGAGTGGTGAAAACTGGGTTTACTGCATGTCAAGAACAAGCAAAAGGGTAAATCATACTTCCTTTTAATTACTTTTTCAAATGCCAATTTATGTAAGAGCCAACTGGTTTGTTTTTCTTTCAGCATTTATCAAAGAATTTTTTGTAGCTCTGATATAAGCACTTTCTCCTTTGATTTGTAAAAGGCACAAAATAAACCATATGTGTTTCTTAACGACATGAATACTGAGTTTCTTAGTGACAGTAAGTTAAAGGTGGAGTATTTTGAAGATATTCTTTCATTTGTCTCTCATATTTAATCCAAAATTTGTGAAACTTCAGATTCCTCTCTTAACTTTGAGTTAAGAGTCTTAAGCTTCAGTTGGCAAATTATTTAAATTGTAAAACAGTCCTTGTTGAAGAAAGGACTATTTGATATTTCACAAAAAATTGTATAAACATTGTGAGTTTGGATTTGAGGGGGGAAAAAAGACATATTCCCAAGTACAGCTTGATAGAAACTTGGAATCAAACAAAATTTTTGATGATTCTGGAAAGTTCTAACTCTACCTCTGCTCTCATTAAGGAAATGACCCTGGACTAGAAGAACAAAGTGGTCACACAGGAAGTTACTTGAAATATTTGGGATGTTTCCAAAACAAAACTGCTACAACCAAAACAAGGTGAATACAGCCAACTATTTACTGAAGTGCTTTGTTCGTCATGCTTGAAACTACCAGTTCATCTAAGGAACCAACCACCAGTATGGTCCATCATGAAAATAATATCAAGGTATTAATCCAGGAAAGTTTCTGGAATAAAAAAACCTGTATCTAGTGACTCTGTTTTGGTGTGGGATGTTTTCTTTTGGGTATGGAAAAACATACATTTTATATGGAGGCGGAATACTTAAAAGACTTTTCAATTTAAAATGTATAATAACTGATGAGTATCAAGAAGAATATGAGAATCCTGGAGCGTGTGCGCGTGCACACACACACACCCCCCAAAGAAAAGAAGAAAAAACTCTGCAATAAATCTGTTTATTTCTTTTTCTCATAGAATGATTGGCTGCTCCTACCACTTCCACAGCTGTGAACAGCCCAGATGTTCTCTCCTGAGAAGCCTTATCTCATAAGGGTTATGTTCCTTACAGAATGAGTCATTCTTTTCCATTCCCTGAAATATTATTTGAACACAACAAACCTAATCATTTTTCAAATCCTTGTACAACCCTTCAGTACAACTCTTTTAAATGCTAAATTGAACAATTGATGGAAGGCAGAATTAGACTGCCTATCATGGAGGATACATGGACCAATGGTCCTTCTTGCCCTGCCCTGGTAAGCTAGGTATGGGTGGTTTACTAGCTCTAACTAGTAGGATCAGGCTTGAATCTTTGAACTCTAGAGAGGTGAGGGAGAGATCAAAAGATTGTAGAGACAGTCTCCATGGTGGCAGTGGTGGGAGTTCAGTAGAAAAGATAACATCAAGAATTCGCTGGCTGTGTCCAAGGTTGTTGGCATCAACAACCCTGCAGTAGTAGTTCTGGCATTGTGACCCTGAGAGAGTGTCCCCAAAGTGTTACATTAGCTGTATTTTCCTGCCACCCAACTTCTCCTGGTTCCTGACCACATTCTGAGACAGGATCTTTAGCTTTTCTAGTATTTCTGTGAACTCTCCAACTTCCATACAGTAAAGCCTTCAACTGTGGCCAGATTTGCCTTCTATTATTTCCATAAAGACTGCTCTGTTGTCTGCAAAGCAATTCCTTGAGGATCAAGCTTGTAAATGAGACTCTTTCTGAGTTTCTAGTGGTGACAGAAAGGTATGTATGTGCGAATCAATGGCTCATTATATAAATGAGGTGGGTTATCTCCAAAGAAATCTGGCAGAGAGAAAAGGAAACAAAATGTTCAGCATAAATTATTTTTATCCAGTCCTTTTTAAATGAGTTGCACTATTTTGATGAAAAAGTATTCAGGAGGTAGTGGTGTTATGTGCCCACTGACTCTTGCTGGTGCCTCTCTCTCTCTCTGATGGAGAGGACTGAACTCAGGACCTTACACATTCTAGGCAAGTACTTTAGCTACACCTCTAGCCCCAACTCCTGTGCTTTTCTCTTCCCCACAGGCTCATTTCTGTACCATAGGGTGTTGTGCTTTCCTCTCGGTAGAGTAAGAACCATGTCTTGCCTTGTTCTGTGTGTCTGTACTGGGCACTTGTTATATGGTACATGTCCATCACTCCCCTTCTCTTAGTTCCTGATGCTTATCAGGTATGTTTTAGAATAAGCTACTTTTGTTCCTTGTCTTTTAGTGCCCCAAAACTATATTAAATTAAGCTTGTGCTGGAGCAGAGGAAGCGAGGAAATCCCTTGGCGGTGGGTCATGGGATAGGTCTAATGCAGGTCTCTCCAGTATCTTCTTACTCTGGAGGTCAGACAGCAATTTAGGCAGAGCTTATGCTCCATCACTTTGAGCCCGGCAGGCTTTCACCTGCTGCCACTGCTGTGTGAGCAGAGAAATGCATTCAAGACCTGGAAAATTCTCAGGTTTCTCTTGGCTTTCACATTTCACCAGTGCTCATGTGTATGCCCTGTGCATGTCTAGATTTATAGACAGGGATGTGTAGAGAGGTGGTTATTTTCTCAGCCTTTCTATGGCCTGTCAGCTTCTAGGATGTCTGCATTTAATTTCTAGCTGGTCTGCTTAGTGCCTTCAATTGAGCTCCTCATATCAAATGGTGGAGCTGGCTCTGCATCTTCACCACTGGCCCCAAACCAAGTTCTCATCTCTTCCTGCCTCTGTAAGGTTTGCTTCGGGTTCTGCATCTGGAGTGTGGTTGGAAGTGACAAGAACACACTCAGGCAGGATACCATGTACTTCTCTACTCTATTCAACCACATATGGTAATTATTTTTAAGTGGGAGATCTTCACAATATTTTCATCTTTTTGGAGGCACTTTCAATGCCTTGGAATGGTTCATTTAAACACTTTTAATCTACTACTATACTTGTTCCCTATGGAGGGGAATTATCTGACCTCATGCTGCTTTTGCTGGGAATTGTCTTGTAATTGTTCGGAGAAATAAGATAAATAAATTTAAATTCTCATATATATGAGTGTTTATATTTTTACAGGAGAAAAATAAAATTATTCTTGATAGAAGGTCATAACTACAAAGTTATTTTCTTATCTACACACAAGGAGTATTCTTCATTTCCCCCGTTGCTCTGTGGGATGTTCTAGATGGATATATCCGTCAGAGGTTTTTAGCAGCTGCAGCATTTGGAGTGTTTTATTGTGAAATCTGGCTAGCCAAATTAGGCTAACTCCTTTGAGATACATCTGAACCATTTTTAATGATGAAAAGTTACACTGTTTCCCCTTTTCAAACCATTTGTAGAAATAGAATATCATTTTCCATGAGCCTACTTTTATATGTACCCTTCTCCTTCTATTATGTGTTTTATAGATTTCATTGTTCAGATTTCTCTCTTCTTTTACCCTTTCTCTAACAGTACGATTGTCTTTTTCTTTTTTAATTATAAGCTATCTTTTCTCTCTTATTTCAATATGAGGTTATAAATAAAGGATGAGAACATTATGTTTAATAATTTAATTATTTTCTTTCAAAATACTTTCCCTTTTGAGCTTAGAGAGATATTTATTATATGAGGCAACTAGAATCTATTGAATAATCCAATTATGCTTTCTGCATCTGATACTGACAAAAATCTCAAGAGAGAAAATAATAAGGAACAAACAAATCTCTCAACCTGTTTTTCAGTCTTTACAAATCCAAGATCCCTTTAAATAAGAAAATATTCTCACAGTGCTATTGATATTATATGAAATGTATAACAAAAACTAACAGTCCTGTTTAATTTGAGGATACTTCAAACTATCGTTGAACTTCAATGGAGGTGGAGATTAGAGCATCAATATTCATTGGAACACTGTTGTACTTTTAAAATTCTCACGTGTAATTAATTAGATCCCCTGAGAAGAAAAATTAGCTGATATGACTGAATAGCATCAAAATCTCAAATGCAACATGGATTTGTTGGGACAGACTGAGAAACCCCATCCTCGCTGCTTAAGAGACTGTTAGATTATTATCAACTCTAAAATCAGCTATTGTTGCAAACCAAAGATAAAGAAACAATATCAGACTAAACATTTGATGATTCCTTTTCCTGAAGCTTTTCGAGTATACAATTAAGCACCATGGTTTAATATAAATAAAAACAAAAAACAAGCATCATTTTTGAAGTCTAGTCACTAGACTTAACTAGTATAGTGGTTTTGAGTAGATGCTATCATGGTTTTACCTTAAATTGTGATATTTGTGATAACAGCATCATTAGTTCCTTCTCATTAGTCTTAAAGATACTAATACCCTAACAGACCTTCCTTCCTTTCTTCTGTTCAACATTTTCCTACAACTCCAGCGTGTTTTTGTTAAACTCCCTTCCTCTCCAGCTCAATGTTCTTTTCCCTTGACATTGTCCTCTTTCCTCCCAGAATTCATTTTCCTCTTTTTCTTTTTCCAGCTCTGCCAGCTGTATGATTCTGGAAGAATTACGCAACTCTCCTTGACCCAGTTTCCTCACCTGTAAAGTATTAATAATCATTCTTTTGATTTATGAAGGCCTATAAAGATCCTTAATTAATACAAGTTCTCTTCCCTTCTCTTCCTGATAAGGTTTGGTTTATTTTCCTACTCCTGTTACTGTATCAATGCTTGGCACATAAGAGGTTCATAGGATACATTTATTGAAGAAATTAATATGCCATCTATGAATGTAGGTTATACGTCAAGCATTCTTCATCCTGAGTAAAGCAAACCATTTATATAAAGTTTGATCTATTTCTTAGTCTTTTATTTTCTGCATTTTCCAACCAAGGTTGAATTTTCCAGTTTTCTTTGGTTCTCAGAAACTTGCAGATTGTAACTAGAAGGATCAGTCACCATTGCTCAGATGTTTATAGACCTTTGATTGACAATGTTCAAGTCACTTTTTAGCCTCATGCCTTGTTCTGGAGTAAGAACCACTTGCCCGTGATGATCTTTTGCTTTTGTCATCTCAGTCATTTTCTCCTGGGTGGGGACAGTCACTTCGCATTGATTGAATGTCTATCTGCATTAGGAAATGAGAGTACAAAGATAAAAGTCCAATACCCTATCCCCTAAAAAAGTGTTTGTCTAATGGAAGAGACATTTTAGTCACAGATGATCATATTTCACTATAATAAGAACTCTGACAGAGGAAAACAAGGTTTGTACTTAGCTAATTAGTTAATTCAGTAACCTTGCAATGGTTGTGCATTATGAACCAAACATTGTTCCAGACTTTGGGGAAAGCAATGGCTACCAAAATAGACTAGAATGCTATGCACATGAAAACTGTATTTAATTGCAGAGAGACAGGTCAGCTACAAAAACAAACAAATGAAATAATTTCAGGAGAATAAATCAAGGCAAATATTGAACTATACTAATAGCTACTTTAGGTTGAGTACTTAGGGAAGGGAATTTTTTTTTCACTTTATTTTTTTTAAACTGTGTATACTTTTATTGGTACACTTTAGGTATACAGTATACTGACATTCATCATTGGAAATTTTCACCTTTACATACTCTCATGGTTCTTACTTTTTCCCCCTTCCCCTGCCCTCCATATTTACAAAGACTTTGTTTCCTTTTTTTCATTTTCTCATATTAATTCCATTCCCTTCTTTCCTTTCCCCTACCCCTCCCACTTCCTCTTTCCCTTTGCCCCTTTTCTTCCTATTTCACATTATCTATTATACCTTTTAGTCCTTATTTACACTTTCAGTTTCTCACA
>NW_004624870.1:3849042-3939171 GCF_000247695.1 Heterocephalus glaber
GCTGCCTGTCTGCAGTGGGGTGATTCGGTGTCTTCCGCTTGACTCAGGACCTCGGTAGGGCATGCACAGACCTGCCTGTCTGCAGCGGGCTGATTCGGCGTTTGTTCCGCACGACTGGGGACCTCTACATCCAGTTTTATAGTATTGGCAAACATGAAAATGCCTTTCTCTGGCAATGTTGAGCCTCACATGTAGAAGAGTAGATAATTGTAGGATCCTGGTTTGGAAATTTGGGACAAGTGTGGTGGAAAGTATTAGTTGGAAGGTAAAAATCTCACCAATTAGTATAGTTTAGGTGACTAAAAACAAAAAGAATGAAGTTAGCATGGTTTGGAGGATAGATCAAAATATGGGCTTTGAGTTTCTATGTTCTCTCTTGATAATGTAAATGAATAATGGTATGAATTACTAGGATGGAGTTTGAAAATAATGAGAAAAAAGTCAAATATTTAGCAAGCTGTGCCACTCAAAATGTCAATGTCAAGAATGCCATTGTTGAAAAAAAACTCACATCTTTGCTGAGAATAAAGTATCACTAAAATTATTTATTCATAATAATTATATTTTCATTTATTATGACCTCATAAAGTTATTCTTACTTTCTACTTGAAATACTTCAAGCATTTATGCAAATTACAACTTTTAATAACAAGTTAAGACTTTTTTTCTAGGTTTTTATAATACAATGAAGCATTAACCCATCGGAAACCATGGTTTCTTAGTTTGGATTGGACCCAAAGAAGGGTTTTAAAGAGACATTAAAATATTTCCTCCAATTTGCAATGAGAGCTCCACTTCAGGAGATAAATTTTAACTCAAAATTTTAACTCTTTTTGTTCCAAAATTGCAGTGATAGGGCTGGGGATTTAGCTCAGTGGTTCCACTGCCTGCCCCGCAAGCACAAGGACCAGAGTTCGATCCCTGATACCGAAACACAAAACTGCAGTGATTATAACTCAATAAATCAAAACAAGAAAAATATGTGTATTGACATCTGTAACTAACAACTAAGTTACTTCCTTGGCTAGACACTTTGGGAATGATGTAGTACAGATAAACAATGAAGAATTGTATGACTAGCTAGAGAGATAACATAGATAAACATACTAGAAAATAACAGTAATTGGTAACACCTGGAACATTCTGCTGCATACAAGGACTGGGGACAAACCACTTGGCTTAGTTCAAAAGTCTTTGGCAATTGCATCAGTGCTTTTGTGTGAGGAACACTTCTTCCAGGTTTTTGCTGTTATACTTTTCCTGGCACAAACTCCTGTATTAGTCAATGTTATCTGTTATAATAAGCAATATCAAAATATCAATAATATAAGTATGTTGATACTATGAAGTATTCAGTGGCAGTGTAGTTTTTCTCTTTTGGCTTAGCCCCTTGCAACTAGACAGGACAGCACACCCAGTCCTTCTCCCATGGCCTCTGCATCTCCCAAGATGGACACAGAGCAGAAACTCCTCATGCTTCAAAACTCCATCACTTCCCCTTCTTTGACTATCTGGAGAAAGTTTTCCTTGTTATAGGATGTGACCATTAAGTCAGATACTCTAATCTGTTCATGCCCACTACCAAAGTAATCTTCTCATGTTAACATAATATGTGTCATGCAACAAAACAGATACAATGGAACAATAACATATCATAACCACAGGAGCGAGATTAGGAGAGGAAGCATCTTAGTGGGCCATTTCAGAAATTCTGCCTCTTCCAGTGATATATTTCAGATAAGAAATAATTATCATATTATATATAATTATTTGCTATTATGAGGCCTACATGAAATAACCAGTATATGTGTAGAATCTAGCAGATAATGTGTATTCTTTGATGCTGTTGCCATTATCCTACTATGCTTCTGAAATGATCATAGTTCTGAAATTCTGCCTGCCTAAGTTTACTGTTTCAGTTTATTTTATAGGCATGTTGGATATAAATCCTCTCCTTGAAACACTTTCACTTTTCTTCATTTTTTAGCTTTGAGAATGTACTTTTGAAATGCTAAGGTGATATATGCTTCTCTTGGCCAGCTCCCATAATATAGCATTAACACGAGGTCATTTAAAAACTCTCAATGTCTTAACTAAGATTTTCTTGTTACTGGGGCATGATACCTGACTCTACAATTTAAAGTGGAAAGGTTTATTTTGGCTCACAGTTACAGTCGTAGTGGGCTGGCTCCATGCCAGGACCACAAGGCAGAGAGGATCGCGGTGGAGGAGGGCTACTTGTGTGCCTGGACTGACAGGAAGCAGAGAGAATCATGGGAGGATGCAGGAAGGGAGATAGACCCTTTCAGCCACACCCACAGTGAACTGCCTCTTCCTACCAGACCCTACCTCCAAACTGCTAGTCAGCTATTCCGCCCCCATTAGCCAGTCACCTTTCAAAAGCTCTACCTATGAGCACATGAGGCTTTGGGAACATTTTAACTCTGAACCATAATATCCACTAAAATGTTTGCTGAGTCTACTATAAGGTTAATAGTACAATTCAACCAAGTCTTAGAAAGTCATGTGTGATTTAGAAGATGAGCCTTCTAATACAATGATAAGTGCAGTTTTTTGAACTTGGCTCATTGCAACCTTATTGTAGTACTAATTTAAGTAATGTGAAACATTATCTTTATTGTGCTGACTTATATCTATTCATGTGTAACGCATAAAAGTTAAATAGAACTACTGCTAGTGTCTCCTTAAAAAAATAATAATCTGGGTCCCATTGCTTAAGCTTTCATGTGAATTTTCTCTTAGGTTGAGGGCAGTGGTTTATTTCATTAGAATCAAAGTACAGGGTAGTTTTTTTTTTTTTTTTCAGAATTGGTTTCAAATGTTCAGTTAGCTAATAACAATAATGGTAGTAATGACAACAAAAAATTCATTTAAGCCTGAGTGCCAATTTATGGTGCTGGTTTTAGAGTGTTTCAGGGTTACTAGTTGGACAGGTCATAATGTATAGAGACACAGTAAATTAGAATTATGATATTTAGTGCCTTAAAGAGTACCCTTATACAATCAAAAACACAAAAGCAGAAATATGTCTCTTTTTAAATATTTTAATAGCATGTGTCTGCAACCCCTAATAAATACACTCATTGTAGGCATGTGGTGCACAGACATTTTGCATCTTGATCCTTTCTGCTTCCCCAACCTCACATTCGTCCCATGTCACCCATCTCCAGATCCCCTTTCCATCTCCACCAAGTCCAGCTCCCTGTTTCTTATCACCTATCTTTTATTTTCCTCTTTAGATTATTTATATGTTGGGTTTCTCATCTTAGAGAAAGATATTTGATAGATTTGATATTTAATTTGTAGGTAAAATATATATTGGAAAATGTTCATCAACTTGATCATTCAAATTCTTATCGTAAGCATTTACCTTAACATGTTTTGAATTTCCTTTATAGTCACAAAAGACAAAACACTCTACAATCTAGAGGGTTAAAATGACAGAAAAGGAGAGTCAGGGAATTGAGCACTCTTTAGAATGGTGAATTACAAGAGACAAGAACCATGCTGCTGGGTAATCAACTGATTCTCTTTCCCCTAGAATTAATAGTATGTCTTAATTTTACCTAATCAAAAAGATAAGAAAATATTCTATATTGTGAAGTTCAGGGAGAGAAAAGCAAGCAGTCTCTGCACCATCCTCAGCCATGGAAACAAATCATCCTAAGTGCTATTTTAGTTTAACACTGTATGAAATGGGATGTGCTTGCCGGTACCTGGCTGCGTGGTCTGGCCGAATCTCAGGCGCCATCTCTGCTCTCACTGCCGTACCCGCCCGCCCCAGTAGGACTAACGTTATGGAGAAAAGTTATCACATGAGTTTCAAAGTATTTTGTGCTATATCTGAGATGAGGCTTATTATTGCTATAAAAGAGTAACATGCATAAAGAAAACAGATATTTGGAGCTTCAAGGCTCTTCCTGTGGGAGGAGCTTCCACTTCACGGAGGGATCGAGTTCCTCATCAAAATCGTCCATTTCTTGCTCCTTGGAGAGCTCCAGGAAAACCTGAAAGGGAAGAAGGAGAAAAGAAGAGAAACGGATGTCGCTCTGCCTTCCCTAGCTCCAACTGAGTACAGTTGTATCCCCTGGATGAAATAAAATGACAGAAACTGCCTCACCTGCTCCAGGGTGGACTGGGAGAGGCTGTACTCCTCCATGTCGAAGCTCTGTTTCACTGCATAGAGGTGAACAGACATCAGGGGTTTATGCATTGTAAATGAGATTGACTAAATCATTGTAAGGCACAAACAACAAGTGAAAGCAACAATGCTAAGGGATGTGACAAACATTCCTAGGCTGGGCACATTATATGGTTTAAATATGTAAACATGTTTGCTTAGGTTAGGAGGGGGCACAGCTAGGGCCACACTTGCATGAGGTTGTGCAGCTTTAAAGATATGCTTTATGAAACAGTGCTGAGAAGGCTTCCTTCTCTGCTTTTGAGCTGTAATTTAGCAGCCTCGACACAGGAACAGATTGTGAAAATAAGGGACATTTAAAAAATAACAGCATGAGCATACTAAAGAGAAGACATCAGTGGTCTTTTCCAGAAGCCACGGCAGCCTGTCCCTAACCAGGCGGGACATTCTTCTGGCTGAGCAAGTTAGACTGGGTAGGACAGTTAGAGTCAGCATAACAGCCCAGTAGATGGGTTTTTGGTGGAAATATGACCCCCAACGTCCCAAGCTAATAATGACACCAATGTCTATGTAGAGACCACTGTGAACTATCACACAGCCTGGGGAGTGGAGGTGCTCAGCTGAGGACTGGAAAGAAGATGTATCAGGATGACCTTGGATGCTGTCATCAAGGGTCAGAGATGCTTCTAGAGCCAGGTCATGAGAATTTCTTCCTTAAGTCAGGTAGCAACTGAGCAAAGCTATCACTGAGACATTGGAAAATGAAACAAGCTGCTTGGAGGAACTAAAGCAGTGTTCTCCAGCTCAAAGGGAAGCTGCCAGAGAGTGGGTTATTGTTGGTTATGGTGTAGGTCTGCTTCTTGATCTATGGCTCAAGTCCATAATATGCACTGCAAGGTATATGCCTTAAATATAGTGTCTGCAGTGAGCATGTATCTATGATCTAAAAGCATGTAACCATTTTCACTGTATAGTGAACTTCATCTAATCTTGTATTATGTTATGTGCCAAAAATACAACTAAGTAAAAATGAAAAAAAAATCCTTTGTGCCATTTCATGTACAACTACACTTACAGAACCTGTTCACCGCATTGGTTTCCTGCCTCTAGAATTCAAATTCAGATTTTGACATCAAGATCTAGCATGGTTTTATCTCAGTTTAGCTGGTCATTTCTGTAAGTATTCTGTTTGAGAATTATCTGCTTCTCAAAACCTCACTCAAACTGATCTCGCTTACCGGTCTCTAATTTGAAGAAGGCCCGTGATAAAGGTTGCACATCCTCCACTGGCAATTTGTAGACCATCAGCGAAGAGTACCTGGGAGGAGAGGAGAAAGAGTTGATCTCTGAATGTGCTGGTCATCACCTCCAACTGACCAAAGTCTATGGCAAATATTCTGTATTTTTAAACTTTCATCAGTAAGAGCGTTTGTCATGGTAGGAACTCCAAGAGTAAAATTTGGGAGCACGCTGCATACCACTCTCCAGGTTAGTGTCTCAGGCTCCAAGGCAGGAATAATGTAGGGCCCGGCTAAGTGACATTTTAAGTCTTGCTTTTGCCATCTACCCACAAGGGAGAGCTTAGGGCCCTCACACCATCAGATAATTTCCTAAAGTTTCCAAATACAGTAGATTCCTTCTGTACAAAGCCACCCATTCATTCACCCCCTTCCCTCACTCAAATAAAGCTGTGTTCCCAATGTGGGAGTAAGCAAAATGGTCTCTGAGGTCAAAGCAGATGTCTTCAGGAATCAGGCCTCAAATGCTGTTCAGGAGGACCTTAGGCTCAACAGGTGCTACTTGGGTAGATATCAGCCTCCTTAGGATCAGAAATAGTCAGAATGTGATTTCATTTCAAAGGATTTATTTTCTTGCATTTATGGAACAGTCAACCCTATCCACAATTACTGATTCCCATTAATTACTAGAATCTTGGGTAGCAAATTTAGTAATACACTCCACAGGTTTTAGATAAACCACTGATTAATAAATAGCTCTTGCTGTTCTGAATTATTTCTTTCATTGTTCTGATTTTTGCCCTGTAATTCATTTTCCCTGAAAATTCTAGGGAAAAATATCTGTATAACTTTTCCAACGAGGGTGTCATCCATGAACTTTTATATAAAATCAGGGTAATTATGAATATAGAATAAAATTAAGGGCTACAGTCTAGTTCTGCCATTGGTCACCTCCAATCTATTAAGTCATCTGTTTTAGTATGGAGCTTTCATTCATAATGATAATAATAAAATCTGCTTACTGGGAGATCACCATGGTCAGCTAGGTAGGAGCAGTGAGGGAGAGAGACTTTAATACAAGCATAGGAGGAAAGCAGGGGGACAAGCAAAAAACCAAATTTGGCCAAGTCATCAGAAGGAGAAACCCACTGGACCAAAATCCAGCATCAGGGAGGGTTAGAAATGGAAGCTCATTGCTCCTGGACTGCAACCTCCCTTACGACCCAGGAATGACCTAGACATCACCTTGGGAGAGGATCTGGCTCCAGAAGGAGGATCAGCATTTCAGTGGTGGCCTGGCTGATGAAGTAGTCTCCTGATTACTCTGCCCTTCCCATGGGGAAGAGAAATACAGCCAGCAAAATATTTGCAACCCAGAGTATGAGAGATATTAAAAGCCAGAATGATGTTCAAGAGGACACCAGCAGCAAGCTCTGGGGAATTTGAAAACAATGGTGACACTCTGATTAAGGATCAGGATTTGAGCAAGGAAAAAAACTGGCTTCAGGCTTGCAAAAGCGAGCAGTGTCTGAGAGTGGTAGGACTCTGGGGAAAGAAGCAGCCAGATTGACTCAGAAATAGTTACTCGCCTATTCCTTCCCCATACACTGGGGCATTGTGGTTATGGGACCTCTCGTAACTCAGTAACTCACTAGCAAATGCCCACAGGAGAGCCCCCAACACCCTCCTCAGGGACTGCTGAAAGCAAGGAGCCCTGGGGCTTTTTCCAAGTCTCAGAAAGTGACACTTTGGGGAAAGGGACTGAAAAAGGACTGGGGATGGAAACACAGAGTAGTGTCTGTGCCTGGGGGTGCCTGGGATATGCAAGATGGAAGCCTCCTGGAGGGAAAACCTGAGGCGAAGGTGGGATTTGCTGTGCAGAAAAAGCCGTGGGGAGCAAGAAGCTTTTGACAGAAGTTTGGAGAGGGGGAAGCAACTTGGGCGCCCAAAATTGAACTCAAACTGCAGTATGAATGAGACCATGAGGATGCTTTGATTTTGTGCTTTTGAAAATGCATGAGTTTTTAAACTTTTCTTCTATACTTTCTTTCTAATTACTATTTTCATTTTCCCCTTCTCTTATTTTTCTTTTGTCCTCTCTTTCTTATCCCTTTATCTTCCCTTCCTTTTTTCCTCTCATCTAAGATAGCTATGGAGATATAGATGTAGATATAAATATAGAAAGATATAGATATGGTGTCTGCATGTGTGCAAAAATTAACTGGTGCTTCAATTTAAATAGTGTGTCATGGCCGTGTCAAGATAGCCCTCACCAAAATTGTGCATAGAGGATCCAGTCATAAACTAACCCCCAACAAATTAACAGGTTCTGACAATCTCATAGCTTCCATCAGTCTTTAGATAGGACACTCACCCTTTACTCAAGCTATAAAAATAATTCCAACAGAGTCTGATCTCCTATATTTTATCTATTGATATTTCTCTTCTTTCCCTCTCTTCTTACTGACTTAATCCTTTCCTTTTGCACTTTTTTTTCTCCTTACCCTCCACGTCTTAGTCTGCTGGTACTAGTAGAATTCAGTCAGTAAGGAGTATTAATAAAAGAATGAAATTGTTAAAATAAACTTTAATGTATATAATGGATGCATGTTTGGATCTGTTGACATTGTTATAACCAGTAGATTCCTTGCAAGACAGTGACCAAGTCTGATCTTACTAAGCGGAGTAGGTTAAAGAGGTAGATAAACAACAAAACAAAACAAAGCCAAGAACACATCACTGGAAAATAGACACTAACTAGAGTGACCTCCATAGTAGCAACAAAGTCTTTCTATTCTAATTGACCCTTAACCCCCAACACACACACACACACACACACACACACACACACACACACACACACACACACCATGAGAAAATAAACTGATAAAATGTCTCCCAACTCCCTTAAAGGAGATCCATGGGGCCTCAATGGGGAGGAAATAATGGAGCAATGTGATATAACTAAAGAGATAATAAATTTAATAAACAAAACTGTCAATGAACTTAAAGAAGATACTATCAAAAACTTTCAGAACTAACTAAAATGATTCAAAACATGAATGACCAACTCAACAAAGAATTACAGTCCATGAAAATATGCCAAACAGGAATAAGGGAAATAAAAAAATTCTAATGAAAGTATAGGAAACAGAAGCGAGCAGTGTGAGAAGAGTTTCAGAATTAGAAAATGGGACTGGTGTACACAAGATACCTTTAAAAAACACGCAATGGATGATGGGAAATGGATCCAACAGCTACAAGTGACTCCAAAAAGATTAATTAGAATTACAGAAAGGACAGCATAAATGGCTTAAAGAATATTTACAGAAGTCAGCACAAAACTTTACTAGTAAGGAGAAAGAATTCAACATAAAAATAAACAAGAATATTTACAGGAGTCAGCATAAAACTTTACAAGTAAGGAGAAAGAATTCAACATATAAATAAGCAAGGCACATAGAACCCCAAATAGCCATGACCAGAAAAAAATTTTCTATGATGCCTCATAGTCAAAATTCCAGAAGTCCAACACAGGATAGAGCCTTTAAAGTTATTGGATGAAAACAGCAAATCACTTATAAGGTAAAGGCCTTAGAATTACACCAAACTTCTCAACATAAACCTCAAAGGCCAGCAGAAGTTGAAGTGAAGTGTTTCAAACATTAAAAGAAAACAAATATTAGCCCAAACAAATATATCCTTCAAAACTGTGTTCCAGAAGTGATGAAGAAATAAGCACTTTCCATGACAGAGAATACCTTAAGAAATTCCTAACCCCCAAGCCAGTGCTCCATAAAATTCTCAAGGATACTCTAGACAGAGAATATGAAGTCAACAATGCCAAAATGTATGATGGGATGAAAACATCAAGCAGGGTGAACAGTTAGGCAAAGGAAAATAAAGGAATCAGCAACAGGAGAAAAAGAAAAACAAAATGTCAGGAATAAGTCAATGCCTTTCAATAATGACTCCCAATGTAAATGGTCCCAATTACCCAATCAAAAGACGCAGATTGGCAGATTTAATCAAAGGAACAAAACTTAGCGGTAATACTACATACAAGAGACACATTTAATCCAAAAAGTAATTCATACACTAAAAATTAAAGGATGAAAAAGAATAGTCCATGCAACAGGAACTCAAAAAGCAAGGAGGAAATCTAATAACAAATTCTGGCAAGGCTGTAGGGAAAAAGGTACCCTTCTACATAGTTGCTTGGAATGTAAACTGGTTCAATCACTATGGATGTCAGCAGGGAGATTCTTCAATAAACTTAAAGCAGAAATTCTATTTGACACAGCTATTCTTCTAGGCGTCTTCTCAAAAAAGTTAATGACCTCATGTATATAGAAGCATAAATACATATATCTGTTGTGTAGGAGCATAAGTCATAATAGCTAACTCTTGGAAATGACCCATATATACATTAACTGATAAATGGACCAAGAAAATGTGGTAAATATACACAACAGAGTACTACTCAGCCATGAAGAATGATAAATTTGAGTCATTTGTTGGAAAATGCACCTTGAAACCATGTTAAATGAAGTAAACCAGACATGCAAGCATAAATACCACATTGTTTCTCTTATATGAGAAAGCCAAGGTATGAATAGAAGCAAAAGAAAAGAAAATATTATGGAACAGGGAGATAAACCTTCTGCAAGTGGGAAGAGAAACCAGATATTGAGGAAGGAAGAAGAGAATAGAGAGCAATAAGTAAAATAATTGCATTGTAGACATGTACCACATCCCCACAATGAATATAATCCTTGTATACAGTAAAACATGCACTAATTTTAAAAAGGAGATCAACATAACACAAAATGTTTGAATTTTGACTGGCTCTTGAGGGGTTTAAATATAAAGCACATTGGTGATTCAAATGCGAAATTTTTTCCCTAACTTTATTTGGAAAACTTATTATCTAATATTATTGTCGCATGTTAAATTTCTTGGGCATAAACTATCTTGATTACAGTAGTTCTTAGGAGATATTTAGTACCACATTGAAAAGTACAGTGTCATGCTATCTGTAATTTATTGTCAAATGGTTGAAAAAATCTTAAAAATAGATTCTAAATTCAGTGTGTTATCCCAGATAGGTTCTGTAATTTAAAAAAGACATTAGTAGGAAAAGTGGTGAAATCTGAATGAATCTATAATTTCGTTAACAGCATTGTGCTGTTGTTAATTACTTAGCCTTGAAAACTGAGCCAAAGTTATGCAAGATATTAATAAGGAAAATTGGGTGAGTGTTGTACAGGAAATCTGCAGTATAGATGCAACTTTTCTGTACATCTAAATAAATTGGCTTAGTGAATTCCTTGTAAACACCAGCTCGTTATCCAAGTTACTCATTGGAATAACGGTGTCTACTTTTAAAGATCTGAATGCCGACTAGATAACAGGCCAGGAGCTGCACCTAGCACACTGTAACCCACAACACAGGTGACATTGGCTTCGTAATCGACCCTCTGTGTATTTTATTTCTTGCTGTGTCCCACAAATACAGTATTTACTTTGTTTAGTTTTTTTGTTGTTTTCTTTTGGGTTAAATGTAGCCCCCAGTGATGGCAAAGCAAAACGACTCTCAGGAAAAACAATATTTGGTACCAGATGGAAAGCTGGCACCAGCTTTACCTTTCTTGCCGAGCAGCCTGGGGGAAGAGCCTCAGGATTTCCGCGTGGAGGGGCTCCACCTGGGTGGGAGTCTTCACCTTCATCTCCAGCAGATAATCTTTGCCAAATTTGCTTTTCAGGTGTTGGATGGAACCAATACACCTGGAGCAGAAGAGGAATCGAAAATGGACAAGACAAACACGGGAAGCATGTCTAAAACTATGCTCCAAACGTCTTGATTAACCACTGTCCTGTCGTTTCAAAAGGGTGGTGGCATAAGTGTTGTCAGCTTCCATAACATGGATGGGCCAGGTGTAGGCCAAGACGGGCGCTCACCTCAGCCTTCCAGACACCATGATGGCCACTCGGTCACACACGGCTTCGGCCTCTGCCATGTAGTGGGTGGTCAGGAGCACACCCCGCTCTGTGTCTCTAAGGGTGGCCCGTATTGCTTTCCTACGTCGTCAAGAGAATAGTTACAGTTAATGGAAGTCTTCTGCTTCATCTGGAAGTGGTAGAAAGGAAATTTCTGCTAAAGCAGAAAGGAGAAATAATAAATCTAGGGGCAAGAGTGAGTCAGGCAGGATGAGCACAAGCCAATCTGTTTGGACAGGAATATTGTGGGGTTTTTTGGTGTTGTTTTGTTGGAAGTGGTAGAGATCAAACCCAGGGCCTTGCACGCGAGGCAAGCACTCTCTTACTGTTTCACATGCCCAGCCCTAAACTGGGGACTTTAACTAAAGAAGAGAGTGGGGGAAACTGGAGGGAAGGATACATGAATAGCAAGTTTGAGCAGAGATAAACGTGCAGTGAGAAGACAGACAAAAGTGAGCTGCACTCCTGAAGCACCAGGACCTTCAGGGCTGAGAAAGAGAAACAGAAAGTGTCTGAGCAGCAGCATTCAGAAAGCCGAACTTCACAGGCCAACTTGGTCCCCCAGCTCTCTGTGAGTCACTAGTTACTGTACAAATGGAAACCTGTTGTACAAAAAGGGGCCGAACAAGCAAACCAAACAGTGAAAGAGTACTGAATTCTGAAAAGCTTATTTTTTCCTCAGTGAGAACTGGATATAAAGTATCACAGAAAGAAGTTTTTGGCCAAATATTAATTTTAATTATAGGGATAATATTTGCTACTCCTAAAAACAGTGTGAAGGAGAGACTTTTGCTGTGTGTCTAAAAAGCATTAACAAAACCTAAACCTCTCCCATGGGAATCAGCGCTGGCCCTGATGGCAGCTCGGCTCCTCACCATATCTGCTGCTGGCCCTCGGGGTCCATCCCGGTGGACGGCTCATCCAGAAGCACCACTGAAGGGTTCCCCAAGATGCTCAGCACAAAGCACAGCTGGAAGGACAGGGACAGCCCATTGGTGCTGGTCAGCGAGCACACAGAGCCACACCAAGCCCTCCAGCTCTCCATACCTTCCTCTTCATCCCCTCTGACAAGGTCCTCACGGGGGCCTGCAGCTGGTCCTGAAGCTTGAAGGCTTCCACCAGCCTGGCGGGGACACAGCAGAGCTTTAGTCAGCTCCAAGGTGTGGAGGGTGAGGGGAGGACGGGCCCCGGGAAAGCGAGAGTGCAGGAACAGAGCCCAGACACGAGGTTCTGGAAACCCCCTGGGAGACTGGGTGCTCTGAATCTGACAGCTGACCTGATCCCCCAGTGAGATACATTTGGCATCTTGTAAAACTATAAGCACAGCTCATGGTGTCCAAATCATTCTTGTGCACTCTAGTTCATACCTAAAGTTTAAATGCATTCAACAAATTTTATCGTTGAATGTGTACTTTTATCTTTTCATGCTTCAAATGAGAGAAAGAGAGAAAAAAACCCTGTGTAAGTCTACTGAACTCTGAATGGGTCAGCATTTAGAGTTGCCCATCCGAAGTGTCGGAGAACATTGTCACCCCCAACTTCCTTCTGTCCCCTGGGTACAGAACAGCCAGGTGCGGCTCCCCGTGTACCGTGTAACAGCCACCTCAGCATCGCCCTTGCGCAGCCCCTTCACGGCGGCAAACACCTGCAGGTGTTCCCTCACGGTCAGGCTGGGCCACAGCACGTTCTCCTGAGGACAGTACCCCAGGAAGCCCTGGGGTTCAGGCGAGCTGCTCCCTCTCAGGAGCACCTGTGAACAGATGTCAGAACCTGCATTTGCAATGCTCCTCTTAGTATTGGTATGGTTTCTTTCTCCTTATTAGTTCTGGTCACAATCTAGCTGGGGAGAAAGAATTCATTCAGAGAATGAACACACAGACACAAGCGTATGCAAAGGTATCACATTATCCTATGTTGAGAAATGCATTGAGATGCAAGTTAAAAGCACAAAATAATGTCACCTCACACCCGTGATAGGAGCTATTATCAAAAAGACTAGAGGTAAGCATGGGTGAGGAGGTAGAGAAAGAGAATTCATGTTTATTGTGGATGGTATACATATTTCAGTATAGCCATTGTGGAACATAATACGAATTCTCCTCAGGAAATGAAAACTGTAACTAACATGTGACCCAGTAATCCTACTTTTGAGTATATAGCCTAAGGAATTAAAATCATTATGCCCAAGAGATATTACATTCCCCTCTTTATTGCAGCACTATTCATAACAGGCAAGATATGAAATCAATTTAAGTGACCAGCAATGGATGAATGGAGAAAAAAGCGTGGTGTCCATGCACAACAGAACACAATTCAGCCCTTTAAAAAGGGAAATCTTGTCATTTGAGACAACATGGGTGAATCTGGAGGACATTTTGCTAAATACGACAGGTACTGAAATACAAGTACTGCATACTCTCACTTAAATGCAGGCTCTAAGAAGTTGAATTCATATAATTAGAAAGTAGAATGATGTTTACCAGAGGACAGAAGAGGCAGCTGGAAGAGGAAAGGGAAATGTTGATCCAAGCTTACATGGATTCAGTTAGAAAGGAAGAGTAAGCTTTCATGATCTCTCACACAAAATGGTGACTATATAAATAATAATTCATTTCATTTTTTGGATTGCTAACAGAATAGATTTTAAATGTTTCACCACCAAAAAATGATAAGTATGTGAGGTGGTAGATTTTGTTAATGAGCCTGATTTAACCATTCCATATTGTAAGCAATATAGAAAGCTTCATATTGTTACCTCATAAAGAAGTCCAATTATTAAATACCAATAAAATACATTTTAGAAATTATTTTTTAAAAGAAAAAATGAAATATGTTAGACTTGTTGAATCTTGAAATTATGGCTGACATAATAAATCCCTTCAATGGTATCAGACTAAAGCACCTTAATTTAATTGTTCAACACTTCATTTCATTCAGATAACTTTATTTTTTTGTTTCTTCTGTGTTTCAGATGTTGCACAAGAGCTTTGCCTGGAAAGGAGAAACTCTTCAGTATCTCTGCCCATATGACATCTCTATTCTGTGATGGGATAAGCAAATAATAAATTGGATAAAACAGTTTTTTATTAGCAGCTTGACATAATATTTGTGAAGTTGGGGTGGAGAAGAGCAGGGGAAAGTGTTTTAGATTGGGCGATCAGAGAGCCCATCTGTGGGCAGAGGCAGGGGTCTGGGGCAGAACAAAGAGCAAGAGCAAAGCCCTGTGCAGGGCGAAGCTTGATGTGATCTTGGACCAAGGTCAGGAGTAGGGTGAGCAAAGGAGAGAGAGCTGCAGCAGAAATACACGGAAGACAGCAACTGCAGCCAGCCACAGGTCAAGGAGAGGTGACCTGTCAGAGTGGGGATTACTGGAAGTATTTAAGAGAATAACATGGTTGAAAACCGTCATACTGGCAGATCTGATTAAGCTCATTTCATAACACCTAAGAAGTCAGTTTTATCACTTAGAGCTCTCATTTTGAAATGTTTTATGCCAGTGGGGCAATGAACAACTATGCCTTTATTCCACTGTTTGATGAGAAGAACAATACTGAACTGATTTGGGGCCCTGGGGTGTCTGCACTGGAGAGCTGCCCCAGCTGAGTAAGCAGTCCAGGTAGGGTCAGCTGAGCCGGGGACATTCCAAAGAGACCTCTTCCCATTGCCTGCTGTCATCGTGGCTTCAGAGGAACTATGAATGTGGGACTTCTCCCTCTTTTTCTGAGAAATTTGTCAGTGATATTCATGGCTACGCTTTCCCCCCTGGATTGACCACTGACACTTTCCCCTGGCACAGTGTCACAGACCTCGGCCTTCTCTTGGAATGCTTTCCAAAGGAGTTCTTGAGATTTTCTACTTCCTGTCACAGAAATTGGCAGAAAACATTTTGTCTCTGTCTTGTGATCTCTCTGATAACTCCAAGCTCTTTGACATCCTGCCCAGCCTCTGCCTCTAATACAGGCAGTGCAGGGAGCAAACTTTCTTCAACATCACTGCCTTGTGTCTCAACTTCTCGCCATTCTTAGAAGCACTTTATCCCATCTGTACTGGGGAAGTCTCTGGGAAGACCGAGTATGCTCAGTGACTTTTCAATTGGCAATAGCACATTAGGAAGGGCAGTAAACAAAAGATTTTGTTTTATATTTTACACAATTCTACTCAACACTAAACATCAGAATATTGAACTAACAATGTCCATTAAATATAATCCATAAATTATGAGGCCAACTAAACAGAATTTGTTACAATTTTGATAATGATTCTTATCCAGTTATGCTGGGCAATATTCCCTCTTAATTTGCTTAAAAGAAATAAAAAGTTAACTCAGTTAAACAAGCATCCATATTCAATGACTAGCATTTGTGTGCTTTAAAGTAGTAATTTGTTGTTCAATATATTGCTTAAATAACAAATTTATTCTTCAATATATTTTTTAAATAACTTAAAAAACTAGTGAGTAACATTATTCAGGTTGCCACCTGGATATTGTTGGATAAAATACTATTCATCTTGTCCACCTACCTGACCTGCACTTGGTTTTGTTTCTCCAGTTATCATCCGAATGGATGTGCTTTTACCAGCTCCATTATGTCCTAATAATCCTAAAACTTCACCTGCAAGAAAAGAACATACATCAGTAATAATAACACTATCGTTAGACATCTCAGTATGTGATACGTGCTTTATTTATAATATTCCCTTTAATTGTCATGGTGGCCCTAGAGAGGTTAAAACCTTGAAGAGTTTCAGTTCCTTGCCAAAGGCCAGGCATATGAGGAATGACAGTTCCACGCCTGGAAGGCAGCTGTGTCAAATGGAAGAGGCAGAAGTCAGCAGATTGGCTCCTTTTACCCTCTGCCTCCAACATGTTCAAGACTTCAGAATGTACTAGCCTAGCCCAGATCAGTTCTCTGGTGTATAGTAGTGATCATTAGGAAAGCAATTAATGCTAAAAAATGAAGTGTGCAGTTGCAATGGTTTATTCTAATGCAAAGCTTGTTATTTTAATTCAGACCCCACTCTGTCCCTATTCAAGGAGAAATTAATTTTTATTAAAGAAGTTCCTCAGCCAAAAACAGAAGAGTTACTGGGTCCAAACCTTTTCTAACACAGAAAGAGACATTTCTTGTTGCTGTTTTCTTCTTTCTCTTAAAAAAGAGGCATTTCTTCTCTGTATACTCCTTTCGTAGACAGCTAGCAATAATGGCAGGTTTCTGTAAATGACAAGTCATACATGGAGATGGTATATGATATATATGGTGTTTTTTTTAACCAGGACTAAATATAGAAATTTTTATATTGATGGTGCAAAAGCAATGAAGAATCAAACTGCTGCATAGATCAAGCCAGTGACCCATCAGTGAAAGCTTTCCTACCATGCATTAATGGGAAAAAATGTGCCTCTTTCTTTTGAAAATGTCCCTGATGAAAAATTAAAAGGGGATCATTTCATTAAAGCTCAATTTTTGGGTACTGATTATCTTTATAGTCTCAGTGACAAAGAAGGGAGGACACATAAAGACTTTTGCTGTATAAAAGAACAATGATATTTCCAGGCAAAGCAATTACATAGTTGAGTTCTGAGCTGAAGGAGGTACTTTATAAATGAAATTCTGTTTTTATTTCAAAGAGAAATTGACAATCACTCTGGAATTTGGCAGATTTTTTAACAAAATCATTTCACAGAATACAATTGATATTAACTGTTGGAGATGATAAAATTAGGAATTCAAGCAAAAACTAGAATTTTTTTTTTTTTAAATGAGACAGAGTCTTACTACGCAGTTTAGCCAGGCTTGAACTCACTATGTAGCCCAGGCTGGCCTCAAACTCATCCTCCTACCTCAGCCTCCCAAGTGCTAGGATTATAGGCGTGCACCACCATGCCTGGCCAAATTTTGGAAATCTTAAGACTTGTAACCATCATTATGGCTTTGACAGCTATCAATGTAAATATTTTTCTGAAATGAGTGACTGAGAAATTACCAAAGGTGCTTTCATTGCTACTGAATGAAATACATTAACATTTAGAAAAACCACAGTAACTGTACGAACTAATGGGTGCCGAATGACCAATGCATAGTGTTAAACATCGGGCGAGGCTAAAGGCCTATTCAGAGGGTAAGACAGACCAATGCATTTTCAGGTAACCAACCCTAAAATAGCTTAAAATAGGATTTTAGATTTTACATTGTAACTAAGCTTAAAGAAACTATTAGTTATCTAGTTTTATTATAACATCGAAGAAAAATACCGTAAGAATATAAAAAGAAAGACTATGAACATACTGATAATCTTCTGAACTATTGTCTATGAGACTGAATTTTCTTCATATACTTCAACCAAGATAACACATCATAATAAACAAAATATGAAAGATGTGAGAATATATCTTTCTTCTATAAGCCAGACATAAGACACATTTGCAAACATATAAAATAACTTTTCTTCTCACTGGAAATCATAGTTATTTTTGTGAAAATGTTACTACTGCTAACAGGTATTGGGCTTAATAATTTTAAGTACAGAAGTATATTAAACATTAAACCATTTCTCAATTTGATTTCTAACATAGTAAATCTTCATGGATTAACCCACATAAACCAAAGGTATTTGGGCTTTCCAACAATTTTTAACAGTGTAAAAGAGTTAAGATACCAAGAAATATGGAGGTAGGGTAACACACTATTTCATAACTGGATTCATTTAACTGACAATGATTTTCTTAGTTGGTGAAAAAACTACTCGGCACATTTTACCTGCTCAAAGTTTGGAGATGTTAAAGCATTTGATGTTCTTACTCTTTCTAGCTGAACATCTTCATCCTCCCCTTCTGGGTCTTCTAGATTGTGAAATACACTACTGGTTCTTGGAGAAATTCTAGAGTTAAAGAGTTTCATTAATAATCAGATGCTGTTTCCCAGTGTCATACCAAGATCATTTCATCCTCTAAACTTTATATTTGAGTGGAGTGGATGATTCATAACACTTCATAATTTCTGTCTTTTGAGGAAACCTTTCCTCTTTACAACCTTCGTGATTTAGTCTGTAGTGTCAGCAAAGTAAGCTATCATTGCTTCTTCTCTCTCTTTCATTATCCTTACTATGGAGCTATCACTTTTTCATCTCAACAGACAACTTAATACACATACTCTAGCAAGAAAATTATATACTGTCTCACGATAAATATTTTGGAAACCATAGTTATGATGCCAAAACATGGATATTATCAAAATATTTTTTGATAGTAATGGGCTAGAATATTTAAAAATCAGGTGTGTCACAGAAAATTCTAGCTATATGATTCAGCACAGGCATTACTTTCTTTTTCATTCCAGCTCAAACCTTAATACCAAGATCATTACTCTAGGCTCTGGTTCCTCTACCCCTTCTTGTCCCATGTGATCGCAGATGGTACTCTCAAGGTCTTCTGTCATGTTCGCACTCAACTTTCTGTCACAGTTAAAGATGACGTTAACATGGTGGCAGGATGGCCGACTAGCTTAGTTTTTTCGGAACTGAGGGTCTTCTTGGGATATGGGACTTCCAGTGTTAAGGTTGTGAAAACTCTAGGCAAGTGGAGATTTCTAAATGGAGATTCCAATGATGAATGAGGTCTCCAAAGAAAGATGCTTCTGATTCTGTTCTTGAGTTCTGACTAGAAAGTGTCCTCCTTCAAGGTCATTTCATGTCTGACTCCATTTCCTTTTCTACTACAGTCTGAGAGGAATTGTTCATGATCTACTTGCAGGGCTTCTCACCCTCCCAGGAAAAGAGTGGTTGTTGCTGTCTTTGGCCTCTTACCCACTCTGTACTATTTTCTGTATCCACTTTATTCCTTTAGCTGTAGGCTACACAGAACCAGTTACTATTCAAAGTGATTCTGTCCCATCTAATGTGCCACAGGCCCCCACTGAAAACAGTGCAGATGAAACCCTTGCTTTTAGTGAACCACATGTGTTAGTGCTGTTCTGACTACTACGAGGTCACAATTGTCTTAAAGCCCAGTCCCTGAATTCCACTGAAGTGTACTGTCCTATAGCCAATGCTTCAGTATATCCTAGTGTGCCCTTGATAACTGACTAGGTTTTTCCCTGTATGCAATATCTTTAAGTAGTTATCATTTTAAAAAAACCACTAAAATACTTTTCCAAACCTAAAGACAGGATCCTTTCTCATTGTTTTCTTTCCAAACTTGCATTCCAGACATCGAAGAATAACAAGAAAGATGATTAAATGAACATACGGCTAAGGAGAAAGAAAGACACTCAAAATTAGAAATACTAAAAGGGAATATCAGAAGTGAATTAGAAATTCTCGTTCTTTTACAAGCATATTTGGAAAAATATTGAGAATTTGAAGGACAGACTATTAGGATAGTCACAAAAAGTTAAGTTCAATTACATTTCTTTGGAGAGAAAAACTAGTAGTGTTTTATATTATATCAAAATATATCTATATTACACTGAACACAAAATTTTATTTATACTTAGGTGATATCTATCTTTATCTCCAAGAATTAAGCATTATTAGGATCTTTGTAAAGATTTATTCTAATTTTAGAGATATTGTGTTTAGGTGGGACTTAAGTTGTATAAAACACCTTAAGTAAATTTTCAAAATATAAACAAGAAAGCACAATTGAAGAATATAATGAAAGATATTTCTCCAAATGCAATAATATTTCAACGAGAGTCAGGCTTACAATTAGGAACACCAGAAAGTCATATTTCTTCCCTTGTTCTGAAGGGGCATCATGATATATACGGTGCTGGAAAAGGAAGGACAATCTTTAAATACAAAGTTTTGTGATTCATGAGTTTTACTCAAACAAATGTGACTGGCCCACTGAGCAGATCTGCTTATATTTCCCCAGGTTTCCCAATGGGACAAGGGATGTGCCAATTCTTAGACACATGTGAGGGACACACTGCTTTTATTTGAATGAGATTCAGTGATTATAGGTCAGGTACTCAGAGGCTCGGTGCTTGCAAATCCCCATGGTGGGGGAGACGGAGTTTTCCCTCTCCTGCGCCACTGCTCATTGATGGTGCCCTTCTGCCATCCCTCTTTTCATTAGATGCTTAGAACCACCATGCTGCTTTCCTAGCCCAAGCTCAGTTCTCAGACAATGAGAACACAGAGAGGTTCACCCAGAAGATGCTCCTAACCACAGAATCATGAAATTTGTTCCACACGTGCACTTTTCTGAGGAGAGGGCCCAGTGCTTGAGTCAGATTCCCCAAGGCTGACATACCCAGAAAAACTCTGATAGACTAACAGGTGAAGTGATGATTATTTTGAGTAATACGTCCCCCTTCTGTTTATATATGTATAGAAATTAGTCACTAGGAAATGGGAATTTATTCCTTTTGTATGAAATAAAAATAGAGAGTACCAAATCAAATGTGACTCTATTGTGCCAAATAAAAAATGTAGTATCAAATGTAATACTAGGGTGTATCAAGCATTAGTAACCTCAATCCCAAATATTAGGGGAGAATTTTTTGTCTGCTCTTTTTTGACTAAATATATTCAATGACTTTATCAGTATAAACATTTTCCACCTGCTCATTACCCTGTACCAGAGGCCAGTAATGGAGGTAAATTTGTACCTGTAGGCCAACAGGACTATGGACTATTCTTGGTGTGGGGAGGGACTTTATATTTTAATTTTTAAAATTTAGGTATTCATATTTTTTCTTTTCCCTTCTTTCCTTTCCCCTACCCCTCCTACTTCCCCTACTCCTTTGGACCTTTTCTTCCTATTTCACATTATCAATTATACATTTTGATCCTTGTTTACACTTTTGGTATGGAAACAAAGTCTTTGTAAATAGAGAATGGTGGAGGGGGTGAAGGGAGTGGAGGGGAATAGGGAAAAAATAAGAACCAAGATGCATCATGTAAAGGTACAAGATCCCAAAGATGAATGTAACTGTATTGCATACCTAAAATGTACCAATAAACTCAGTGAAAAAAATTTAGGTATTCAGCTTTCAAAGCACATATTTTTCAACTAAGGACAAAGCTTTCCTAAATAGCCACATATTTCAAGACACTTGAACAAATATTGGGATTCCTTACGTCAAAATGTAGCATTGTACAACCAACCAAGGTGGCAAATGGAATTAAGGCACTGACACAATACAGAAATATGTCTCCAAGGAAATCCCCCATAACAGCTGCAGAAACCAGTGTGACCTAAAAGAAAAATAAATATCTATGTTATGCTGCTCTCTGAAACAGTATATTTTCAAATTTGAGATCATATGAAGTTTTTCTGATTTTGACATACACTTCACGAACCAAGATAAAATCAATATTATCATAAACATTTCCAGCTAGGCTTCACTTTCTTTTGTTTGACTATGACAAATATATCAAAACTGGACAAATTTTAGGATATGATGTATAGACTAAATTTTTTTACATTCTGATTTAGTTATAGAAAAGCAAATATAAAGTTCTTTAAAGAGAAAAGTAAGATTCAGACAATCATTAAAGGAAAATGGTCTTGAAATTGATCAAAACCAGAAATGAAAAATTAGAGGGAACCATTTTCTTAGGTATATCAAAAGGAGAAATATAAGCATGTAATATACCTTTAAGTGACATGGGCACAAATATTATAGCACAGAGTTCAGAGATGAGATGCTCGCATGTACAGATTCACACTTCCTCTTCTAATCTACTATAATGACTCCAGAGAAGGCCTGTCCTGCCTTTTATTTCAAACTGTCATTTTCATGGCTGTCACAGGACGGTTTCTAAAACTCTATCTCTGATTGTATTCCTATTACAAAAGCTTTCACATTTTCCCATAATGAAAGATAATCACCCCGAGAATAGATTGGTGAGCTTATCAGTTAAGATTAGACTTGGATCAACCTAAATTTCCATCTTAGCTAGGACATTTGGGTTTGGCTTTCTGTCCTGTACACATGCCACCAGGTTCTTAGCATTTTCTAGGATCAGCCCGATTTTCTTCCCTTTTGAAGTTTTGTTCATTCATTATTTTCTATTTTCATTATCCTTCTTTACTAATTGAAATGTTTCTCATTCTTAAGAAATCTTCTTGGCATGAAATTCATTTCCAGAAATTAGCCAATCTCTGCATTTCATGGTTTTTTAAAAAAACTCAATTATTATATAGATGATCTACCTCAATGGACACTCTTGTCTTTAGTATCTGGCTGTATAAATACTTGTGTGTTCATCTATTTCTACTAAAGGATTCTTTGAAAATAGATACTGTGCATTTTATGGGTCTTATCACTCATGAGTCTCAATGCCTGGCACACAGGGAAAGTCAACAAATATTTATTGAATGATGATTTATTTGGAATGTTTAAAAAACACAAGTTAGAAAAAGTGCATATAATTTACACGTATTTTCCCTCCTAATTTTATGGAGAGAGTTATGATTTTTATCAAAGAATTCTGAATGGGGAATTTGGAGACTTAGTCTTCAGTTTTAGCTTTCATTAATAATATTTGTAATCTTGTGCAACTTCCTGGGGTCTTTTGGACCTCAGTTACTTTTTCCCCAAGAAGAATGTTAGAAAGATTTCCAAGTTTCCTAAAAATTCCAAACTTTATGGTAGTATAAGAAACTTGACTGTTTTCAAAAAAAGAACAAAGCAGATATGGAGAGAAAAAGCATACTTACAAATGTATATATCCACAATTATATCACGCAACCCCTAAAAATTGCCTAGAAAAATACAGTAGAAGTATTTCAAATGTGCTATTATTTTATCTGATGCCCACTAAAATTAATAAAGCATTAGCTCTTCATAATAAAAATAAACACATCTATAGTAAATATACTTACAAAATAGAAGCAAAATGACCAAATGCCACTATTTTTTCTCCCATTACGAAAGATGAATGAAATCACATATGTCATGAAGATAACTGATACGGAGTAACCAACAATATATAGGATCTGAAATTAAAGACACTATTAAGAGTATGGAAGACAAATGCAGTCCAGGAAACCATTTAGATCCAAAACTTATCATACAACAAGATCTTTTAAATTATATCAACTAGAATACTTTAAATGTCATTGAAATTGTTTAAAGGAGTGATAACAGTAAAATGGTAGAGTAGGCAGCTCCAAATTCCTATCTCTCAACAGAAATATCAAAAAATAAGCAGCACTGGCAGGACCAACTTTGTCAGAACTCAGTACATGAGTCAAAGTTTCATGGCAAATTCTGAATCAATAAAAAGTCCATTTTAAGATGATAGGTATGCTTTAGCATGTTCTGACTTTGCTTTTGTCTCCTTCCTTCCCCAGGGAGTATTGTCCTAAAGATGGCAACCTATGTTTCAATGCAGGATCCTGCTCACCAATTCCAGGTAGAACACAGCTAATCTTATTGTCAAATTACTGTAAAGGTCTGACCTAATCTGTTTGAGAGTTATCTGAAGAGCAGGTTCAGGCATCTTCTCTAGTTTCAGCTAATGCAAATTCACTCAGGGTGGAAAAGTGGGAAATATTGCTCAAAAACAAATAAAGCTAATAAACATTCTGTAGCAGCCTGGAGCAAAATAGAATAGCTGAGATATAAAGTAGATCATCCTGAACCTATAAAAATTTTCTAAGGAGAGTTTCATAGGGAAATAAGAGCATTCAAAAGCACCCATATGTGCCAAGATATTTAGAAAGTCACACAAATACTAAGGCAGAATGTGTACCCGTGAAAAAACCTGAGAAGAGTCGTGCAAAGATGAATGACCACTGAAGGAGCACCAACCAACATAGCCTATCTGGATAGGCTTGAGAAGATTTTTGAGTTTCTGTTTCTCAAGGAAATCTCTTTCAAAAACATGAGTTGAACTAGATAAAGGAACAGAGATTTCAGTTATCACATAGGGCTGAGTATACAGCCTGTGACAATGTTGTGGAAAATACTCTAACCAAAAGATAAATATAGAGCCAGGGATGTAGCTCAGTGGTTCTGCTGCCTGCCTCACAAGTGCAAAGTCCCACGTTTGATCCCCACTACCAAAAGAAAGAAAAAAAGAGATGAATATAGCCATAGTATCTAAAAATAGCAAATTCTACACAAAGGGGAGAACCTGTTATCTAGAGTTACCATGTTATGATATTCAAATTGTTCTTCCAAAAACCTAAAACAGAAATAGAAAAATGTATCCTATATTCAAAGGAACAAAATAATAAAAAACTCTGAAGAAGTCTAGATATTGAACTTACAAAATGACAGCTTTAGGGCCGGGGATTTAGCTCAGTGGTTCCGATGCCTGCCTTGAAAGTGCAAGGACCTGAGTTCGATACCCGGTACCAAAAAGAAAAAAACCAAAAAAACCAAAAAAAGCCCCAAATGACAGCTTTAACAATTATATTGCATATATTCAAAAACACTAAAGAAAACCATGGAGAAAGAACTGAAGGAAATAAAAAGTATATATTTAAAAAGAGAGTGAAAATAAACAAATATAAATTATAGAAATGAACAGAAACAGAAATTCTAGAATTTAAATAGATACCAACTGAAATAAAACTTTCACTGAAGATATTCATCAGTACATTTGAGTTGGATGCAAAAAATCAACAAACTTGAACACAGACCATTAAAATTATTCAGTCTAAGGAGTAGAAGAAAAAGAAAATAAAAGTACACAGAGCTTAAGAGATCTGTGAAATACTGTGACGTGAACCAATATATACATCTAGGAAGTTCCAGAAAAAATAAAAAAATGACAGAAAGAGCTCTTGAAGAAACAATACCTGAAAACTGTCCATATTTCATGAAGCACATGAATGTTCACATCTAATAGGATTACCAAACTCTAAATAGAAAAACAAAAGTAAAAACAAAAAAACTGTCTCATACCAAAAGAGTTTGATCTCAACTCTATAATCCAACTGTTGATATATGAAGACAAAAAGATAATCTTGAAAGTAGCAGAGGTAAATGACTCATTATATATGATGAATCACTAATTAACTGATAGTCAATTTCTCATCAGACATGGCAGAAGCCAGAAGGCAATGAAATGATGTATTTAAAATTCTGAAAGAATAAAACTTTTAAGCAACTATTCTTATTTTGGAATTTGGAAAAACTGTCATTTGCCCAAAAATGCGACAAAATTAAGACATTTCCAGAAAAGCAGAAGCAAAAGGAGTTCATTACCAATTGATATGACTTATGAGAGCTACTAAAGGGAGTCCTTCAGGTTGCAATGAAAGAACACTTGACAGCAACTTGAAGTTGTACAAAAAATAAATATTTTCAGTAAAAGTAATTACATAGGCAAATATGAATAGTCTTCTATTTTTAAGTTTAACTCCATTTTTTATTTCCTATATGGTTTAAATGAAAACGTATGAAGAATAATTACTAATTTTTGTTGTTGGGCTCACAGTGTAGGAAGATGTCATTGGTGACAACAGCATGGAGGAGGTAATGCAGAGTTTTTACGTGTATTTGGAGTAAATTGATTATCCATTCAAATTAGATTGCTATACTTTGGGATAATAAATATAATCCTCCTGGTTACTGCAAAGAAATGATCTAAGCTATAATCAGTAACAAAAGGTAATCAAAATGATCCATTACAAGAAGTTAAAATGGTAAAAATGCATTGATGAAGGAAATGAGACACGAAGAGGGAATAGGACTGACGGGAGACAGGACCAAAGAAGAAATCACAACAAAAATTAGAAAATATCTACAAATGAATGAAAACTAAAACACAATGCATCAAAACTTTGCAGAGTGAAGTTATGGTAGTGCTCAGAAGGAAATTTCTAGCTGTAAACGCATTTGTTAAAAATGAAGAATTAACATAAATCAAAAACTGAACATCACATCTTTGAGAACTAGAAAAAGAAGAGTTAGCTAGCCTAACAGATAGTAGATAGGGAAGAAATAATAGAGCCCCCCAAAATGAAATAGAGAATGGAAAGAATCAAGAAAACCAGAAGTTGATACTTTTAAAATACCAACATAAATGACAAAACTTTAGCTAGAATGACAAAGCAAAAGTAGGAGAGGCAAATAAGTAAACTTGAAAGTCAGAGTGGGGATCTTACTACCAACTCTACAGAAATAAAATGAGGAGGCAACCAAAAGAAATTTACAGAATACTCTGACCAATTGTTCATCAAAACTAACAGATCGACTAGATAAAATGGACAAATTCCTAGAGACACATAACCTTACCTGACTTAAAAATGAAAATGTGTGTGTGTGTGTGTGTGTGTGTGTGTGTGTGTGTGTGTGTGTGTATAGCTGGAATCAGGAATCAAACTTCTTTCCAAAAATGAAGTGCAAAAATAGATGGTTCCTCTGGTAAATTCCATCAAACATTTAAAGAATTTGTATCAAACAAGTCCAGTAAAAAAAAAAAATGGACAAACAACTTAAAGAGACATTTCTTCAAAGAAGACAGAGTCCTGGTCAATAAACAATCATCAGTCATTAGGGAAAAGCAAATCAAACTTACAATGGGAGACCACTTCTCACCTGCCAGGATGGTTTTACTAAAAATTTTTGAAAAAAAAAGAAAAACAAAAAACAAAGATAATACCATATTTATTATCGTGCATTGTTAATGGTGATATAAACCAGTATGGTTAATGTAGGAAACAGCCTGATTCCTCAAAAGGATGAACTTTGAATTACCATACAACTCAGTAATTCCACTTAAAACTGAAACAATCTTACATCAATGTTCATTTCAGCATTATTCACAGTAGTCTACAAATGGAAACAACTCTAGTGCCTATGAACAAACGAACTATGTACAAACAGTGGAATATTATTTAACCATAAAACGGAATGAAGTTCTATTGCATGCAACTTTAAAAACATTATGTTATGCAAAATAAACCAGCCCCCAATGGACAAATATTATGTGAAATACATAGAATAGGCAAATTCATAGAGATTGAAAATAGAATAGCAGTAACCTGGGGTTGGGAGTAGCAAGAAATGGGAAATTATGTTTAAGGAGCATGAAGTTTTGTGAATGAAAAAAATTTTATTAAATTGAATTTTGCAAACAAAAATTATTAAAATGGCAAATTTTATGTTACTTGTATAATACAACAATAAAAAAGTCTTAAAAATGAAACAAAATATTAAATATAAAAGAATGCATTACATTACATGAATGTCAATATTTCTGATTAAATCATCTCGTGTTATTTATTTTATGAATACTGTCACTTACCTCAATAAGTACATCAACAGCTGTATATATATCCCCTTTTACTTTTGAGGTATAGTATACTAAATACATAAAGAAAATGAGTGAAAAGTAGATTGGAACTTCAACCAGTGCCTGTCCAAACCAGTAAGCAGAAGGGTTCAGGCCTGAAATCCACAACTGCAGTTGAGCTTTGTTCTGAATAAAGTATGAGAGATATAAATAAATGAATGGTGAAATTTGCTTTTAAGAAGATATAGAACATATAAGAAAACAACTAAATGAATTCATATTAATAGAAACACACCTCGCCTCCAAATGCTTTACAGACTAATGGATATGGGTAATTTCAAAACTAATATTTCCAAGTTTGCTTGTAATTAATGAAATGATCACTCAAAATCTTCTTGATAGAGATATGGAGAAGGTCTCAGAATAATGATGTAATCTATACTACAGTGAATAAAACAGTGACTTAAAGGCATAAAGGAAAGAATTTATCCATCTAAGTGCTAACTTTCCATGAAATGACTCAACTTTGAGTCAAATATAGGACAATGGATTTTCTTCGTTGTATTCTGAATAAATATCATTGTTAACACTATAAATACTTAAACATATTTTCTAATTTTCATTGTAATTTCTTCTCTGATCTATCATTATTGGCAGTGTAGTCTTTAATTTTCACGTATTTCATAATTTTCTAAGCATCTTATTATTTCCTAATTTAATCACATTTTGGATAGAGATCATATTCCGTACAATGTAGATCGTTTAGATGTTATTGCTTTCATCACTGAATTTTAGCATAATCTGCCACATAGTAATTAGTAACTAATAGCATTATATCATAATTTTTGATATGGATTTGACATGGATTTGAGCCCTGATTTTCATCACGCTCAGCAAGGACTTTAGCACTGAGCTCCATATCCAGTCTTTTGTTTGTATTTATGTATTTATTTTAGCTTTAAGATAATGTCTCTTGAAGTTGCCCAGGCTGGGCTCAAACCTGTGATATTCCAGCCTCAGCCTCCTGGGTGGCTGGGATTATGAGGCTGCTTCTCTGCACCCACCTGTATCTGTCTTTTCTGCTGTTCTTCATTACTGTATGTATATTTCCATTTTCATCTGGTGTTAGTGTCCTTCTGTCTGAAAGGGTTCCTTTGGTAATGTTTAAGTGTGTACCTATCAGCAATGATTTCTCTTCATTTTCATTTTCATCAAATCTATTTGTTCGTTTATTTTTGAAGTATGTTTTGCTGAAGACATATATATGTATTTAGTTTGGCAATTTTATCCTTTCAACATTTTAAGGGTTTTATTTCCTTACCTTCTGGCTTAGGTTCTCTTAGACCTGTCCTATCGCTGTTTTTGTTTTTCTTTGTAAAATGTCATTTTATTTTGGAGATGTGTCCTTTTTAATTACTAGTTTCAGCAATCTGATTATGATGTACCATCTAATGATTTTCTTTTGCATGTGTCCTGTTTGGGATTCCGTGAACTTCTTGTATCTGCGAACTTATATTTTTCATCAAATTTTGAAAATTGTTTTGAAACACATTTTCTGTCACTTGGCCCCTCTCCTGTAGGGAATTCAACTGGTATACTTATTCTCTTAAAACAACTAAGGCTCTGTTAGGGTTCTCAGAGATTTTTCTCTCTCTTTTTCAGTTTATACACTTTCTATAGCTATAAACAACAGTAGTTTAATTTTTCATCAGGTATGATAATCTTTACTTATACAAGTCTCATTTGATTTGTTTTCATAAATTTCTTCTGCTCCTCATCACATTAATCTAAAGCAGATTACTATTTGCTTTTTCAATGTTATTTCTGTTGTTTACAATAGTATTTGTTTGTCTTTGTCATTTCTGGGTCTCTTCTCAGTTGATTTTCCACTCAGTTTGTTTGTATTTTCTTCCTCCTTTGAATGTCCAGTAATTTTTCTTGGGTTGGCTCATGTGCATTTTAAATTGTTGAGTATTGGGCTTTGCTTTCTTCTTTCAGCAGGTTCAGTTTTGTCTGGTAATCCACTTGCTTGCTCTACTTTAATCTTGTTTTAAAATTTTTGTTAAAGACACAATTAGAGGAAGCTTTACTACAGGGCTAAGTTAGCCCTAATGTTAAAGCACACCCCTTGTGGGTTCAATCCTTTCATAAATCCTCTAATAACTGATTGGAAACCAAATATTTTCTACTTCTTTGTGGGCTGTGTGAATTATGCATCTTATAACAGTTTGTTCATTTTTGCCTTCATGTAGTTTTACTACAGGTGCTTTGCTTAGTGTTAGCAACAAATTCAAAGCAACCCTAATGCAGAGTTCTGTGGCTCTTTCTCTATGTAGCTCCATCTTTTAAATGATCCTGCTGAGAAAATTCCAGCCAATTCAACCTACTTGAACTCCAAATTTCTATCTCTTCAGTTTATTTTTTGTATTTTGATTAGTGTCTATTCCACAAAATATTTCCAGAAAGACAACTGTGATGAATGGAGAGATAATGTTGCTTGTTTTCTTCTCTTGGTTATCCTAGTCTGCTATTGTCCATTTTCCTGTGTCTAAAACCAAATATTCTATTTTTATCAAAAATATTCATGGTAGGAGGAGAAATCTCATTCAATTAGCCAGAAATAAAATATTCTGAACTTTCATTTATTTCTCTTTTTTCTTCATTCCTTTTTCTTCCTTTTGTTCTTTCTTTTTACTGATATTACCTACAAGTGTTAAGAAAGTGCTCCATATGTAAACATGCATACTGTCTAAAGAAACCCCTTATAAACTGAAAGTGTAAATAGAGACTAAAAGGTAAAATAAAAAAGAAACCCCTTATAATCCACTACAATCAATTTCTAATTAATTAAGTAAACTAAATTTTCCATTATTTTCTATTACCTTATAGTCATCGATGCTGGTCATGGAAATATAAGGAGAGAGACAGGACATCAAAACGATCCATGAGATGAGATAGGCTAGATTATTAAACTGAGAGTAGATGTCATCCTGAAAATGTGAGAAGTGCAAAGGACTTAAGGCACAAAGTTGACATTCATTTTCTGGTTGCCCTTCTCAAAATATAATTAATCTGATAATCTGAAATCTTGCCTTGGTTTAGTTTTGAGGTTGCCATCTCCTTTCATTCATTATCAGTGTGTATTAATATGTTTAGTACAGATTTTTTCCAATATTTTGTATTCACAGTTGCTTGAATCTGCAAAGGCAGAGTGCATTAAGATAGCATGGCTGACAGCATAAAGTCAGTTGTGCCACTTGGTGTCCATACAGAATGACACAATACACAATACAGTTGTGTTAATACCGTTAATAATGTTAATAATAACAGTTTAATACTGTTAATAATGACTTTGTAGATGAAGCCTCAATTCTTGCTTTATGACTTCAGAAGCCAGAAAATTAAACCAAGAAGATTTTGATTAATGAAACACAGTACATCATATATGAAAAAATTCTTAACAGACTGTTAGCAGTGCTTATCATGAAAAATAAATTTATACTATCATCTTACTGAAGGGAGTTCATATTTTCTGAGCATACAATAAGATATAAAAAGAAAGTTATGATTATGCTGCAAAATATATAAATAATTTTGGACACATGGGTTATTGTTATTTTATGTGTAGATGTATTAATGGCATTTGTTATTCTAATGAAATCTAGATTTGAATAGGATGTAAAATATACTGTTAGCCTGTTTTATTTATTAATTTGGCAAATATATTTTTAATGTTTACCCTATTTCTGTTCTTATCCCCAGGACAGGGTATAATATGTCAATAGGAAATTCAGTCTCTTTTCCACCAGTGGATAAAAATGTACTTATCAGAGACTAATGCAAATAATAATTGCAAATGATTAATACATTTTTTGGTTCTCCATAACACACATTCAGATCACCTGGAATCTACATTGTGTAAAAACAAAATTTCTTGTCTGATGTACGGAGAACACTTCAGCGGGCCTGAGCGGACACGGGGACTGGGTTACTTGGGAGAACCTGAGTGCGATGACGCCTCCGCAAGTCTGCTGTTGCAGTGTCAAGCAGTTCTGTTCTGCTGTGTTACGAATCTTGATAATTACAAAATGATGATCACAATCACACCCATTGGTTCAGGTGCAAAGAAGTATAATTTTTCTTCCTTTTTTTTCACTTAATTCTCTCATATTAAAAACATATGGCTTTTAATGGTAATCAGCACTGCGAAATGGAACTTTAAAAGTTGGAATTTTTTTCTTGTAGAGATAAGCAACTTCTCCAAACTTCCTCCTTCTCTCCTCAGCCCCAAAGAAGTGACAGAATATGCAGGTGCCAGCACCAGGAGGCCAGGAGCCTGGTTGTTTACCACAAGAAAGAGAAGGATGAGCCACAGATGGCTGGAAGTGACAGAGCAAGTGTGCAGATCTGCACTGTACCTCTGTACCCCCTCCCTTCTGATCCCTACTATAAAAGGCCCTTGCGCACCTGTAAATGGGAGGGTGACTTGAAGCAAATAGGCCCCTCCATTTCTGCAGAGCCAACTTTGAATGAATCCTTTTTCCTTTTCACCCAAACATATGGCCTCCTTCCATTTGGTCAGCAGCGAGCAGGTGAACCTGAGCACAGGAGCTAAGTGGCCGGAGCCTAAGTGGCTGGTATGCTCTGGTTATGGTGCTCAGTGATCTCATGCTCTTTGCCTTATCCACTCCCTAAAAACGTCTCAGACATCTTTTTAGCTGTGTTTCACATTTAGGAAATTTAAGTTCTGTAAGTGGACTGATATTTTTAAGAGCCAGAGACCAGGATGCATTCAAATGCTGCTCCTCTCTCTGGTACTCTCCTCAGTCACATTCAGATCCATTAGGATCGTTCTGAACAGAGTGAGCTGGAAAGTCCTGACAGACTCGGGAGATGATGCACCTACCACGTCAGGATATGTGCTTCGGTCAGTGTGAATGCTCCCTGATGGGCTCAACATTCCAAGCAGTCCGTTACTAACAATATCCACAAGAACTGGGAAGCAATTCAGTCTCTTGGTATTGCATGACAATGAAAAGCTGTAATTCTGAAATATAACAAAAGGGTTATGAAATCTGAAAGATAAAATACAACATTAGGGAGTGAAATGTATAAATATTCTTCTCAAATACAACAATACAGTAAATGCTGAAATTGGCCAATATATTACTAGATCCTCAATTTCATTTTCTTTGAAGAAGCACAAATTTTAACATTATAATTTAACAATATCCCAGTATTTCAATGTTGGCATATTATTAAAATTACAACCGAACCTATAGAAGGCCAAACTCATCATAAATATAGAATATATTTGATTTGAAGATAATCTTTGAGTCCTCTGACCTAAGGCCTGATAAGGCCAGTGGTAAAGAGTTTATTATTTTTAAATAAAACAAAACTTTCAGACTACGTATCCTGTAAAATTTCTGTGAGGATTATAAGAATTCCATACACTTGATTCTGATCTTTGCAATGGATTTTAGATGATATGAACTTTGCTTAGCAACATCGCATGTTTTCTTTAACCAGAAAAAAAATATGTGCAATGGAGCAGATTATTTTTCTGGATCACACTGATGTTATAGTATTACAGCCATGCTTTGAGGTAAAACCACTAACTTGGTATCCACATACCTTTCCATTGCCCGACACTATGATGGCTCCATTGTAAGACAGCTCCTCTGTGCCATTTCTAGTTCCAAAGGCATCCACTTCCAATGCTATGTTCTGTTTCTCCAGTGAATGTATAAAGTCATCAATGCTTGCTCCTTATAGGCAGTGAAATGTAAGAGGCAATGAAAAACCAAGAGAACATGTGAAGTTATGTATCAAAATGACCCTTTATTGTCAACACTTGTAGCAAGCAAAAATACAGACTCTAAAAATGTTGGTCCACATTTCCTTTTTGAACAAAAATCTCTTGATCTTTTATATGTAGATTTTATAAGTATGTTTTAATAATTTTTCATTTACTTATGATTTCTGATAAAAAAAACTAATTTTTGTTGACATTCTATGATTTTTGGATTGGAATTTTTAAGATTCATATATTGCCTTGCCAATGGCTACCAAAATGACCATATTCTCAAGGTGTTTTTAAACACACAAATTAACCCTACCAATGAATTATTTGATTTGACAAATCTCTATATATTATTATTATGAGAGTAAATGTTGAATCATTTTTATATAAACTCATTTTTCAATATGTATCCATATAATGCATTTGTTCTTTCCTAACCACTTTCAGCATTTTTACTCCAAATTAGGATTATTTTCTTTAGCCTTCAACTTTGAAACATGTCTAAAACATGCTCATTTTTTTCCTTCCTGCTTGTGTTTTCTAAGGAGCGTTTTAACAGCATGAATATTTGGAAATTGAGAGCAACATTTTCACCTGTCTTATTGATGATCAGTAAGTTAGAGAGAAGTTTCTGTGGTTGTTGGTCAGGGGTGAGGAAGTACATATGTGGAGACAGATCCCAACAGTAGTCTTCTGGATAGAATATCTTATGAGCATTTGCTGCCAAAATATGCAGAAGTCCACTTCCAAAAATCAATATCCTATGTAGAATAAAATTAACAGTATAGATCCATAGCCATTTTCCAGTCTTTAAAAAAGGTCTCTGCAGCCAGGAATATCATACAACAAGAAATTGTTTAAAATAGACATAATCTATATGTGGCTCTCTCATTTCTTGATTTTTTTCCCCGATAGCTAAAATGAAGTGATAACCATGGAGATATCCTTGGTCCATTTCTCTTGTTATTCTTTGACTATGGTTTTACCTTTGCAATTGTGGGATATAACTTCTTGAACTCTAATCCTACTTCTAGACTGTTATAGTACTTCTGTCCTATTTTCCCTCTTTCTTCTGCATCATCTATTAATATGTCAGACTCAACTTGTTCTCTTACTATTGCTCCTTATTCTGTTAGTGGAAACATTTTCCAAGCCTCTCAAACTAAAAAACACTTTTAGATTTTTCTTTTTTAAAATTCTCATTTGAAAAAAATCTAGATAGTCTTACATTAGCACTACTGGGCAAATCTCAAAACGTCACTCATTTCTGGTTTCCAAATTTGGGGTGTTTCACTACTCCTTGTTTTGCTACATAGGTACCATCCCTCTATTCTCTATTCTGTAGTCTCCCCAGTCTGTTTTAAAGATTTTCCAGATTAATTTTAAAGATTTCTTTGGACTTTGATTTTGCTGATCTCCTCAAAAGCTTTAGAAATTCTAATTACCCATTTAATTAACAATATTGACTGAAATACTGCTATGTACCATGCCTCACATCTGCATATTGATTGACAAAGGACTGAGGGACTACTAGTGGGAATGGACACAGGGTGCTAATGTGATTTGACAAACTCTTTAGGATCAGGCTTATTATGGCTTGTGTTTAGAGGTTCCCCTAAAGCCTCCTGCAGTCATAAGTGGGGCTTTTTCAGAGGTGGCTGGATCTAAAGTGTGTGATCGATTCATGATGAGGTGCTAGGATTAAGGGTGCTGGGATTAAGGTGTGTGATTACTAAATCAGTCCACTGATTGGATTGGAGCCCACCTGAAACCTGGTGTCCTAGATGGAATATAAAAGGGGCAGAGAGAAGCTGCTATTGTCACTTGTAGCTTGGTGCCTTCTGCCTTCTGACCTCTACCTGTCACAAACTGTTTCTCCTCTGCAATGCCCCTCTGCCATACCACCCTGCTTCGAGACAGTTGATTATGGGCTGAAACCTCTACAAAATGTGAGCCAAAATAAACCTTACTCCAGGCTTGGTTTCCAGCTAACATGACTATGACTCACACTAGTCACCCTTCATTCTAAAATTCCTTCCCATTTTCTTTCCAGTTAAAGCTGTTTCTGGTAAATTTGTGCCACTGACTCAGTTTCAATTTACAAATTTCCACCATCACTGAAGAAAGGACCCACATTAGCCAACAACACTCACAGTATGAAGAGAGCTTTCCTTTCATGCTTTATCTTCAAGAAGCGTACCCTCGCAATAGCACACACTTGCTGCCACAAGAGAGCCAGACCAGCCTGTGTCTCACTCATCCCACTAAGTGAGGAGACAGTTTCTCCCATTTCAAAAAGCCTCCCTGTTTCTCTTGGCCCTTCAGCTTCTACATCTCCCAAAGCACAAAGATCTGTAAAATAAAATGTAAGCAATGCCTAGTAAGTGGCATCTTGTGGGCTCTTGCTTGAATTTTCTCCAAGAACATTCTTTGATCCAGTGACTGAACACAATCTTTATGTAAATAAGAGCAGAAATTCCAAGAAATATGAAAATACATATAAATAAAAACTTGTATACAGATATTTATAATTTAATTTATAATACACTGAAAATTGAAACACTTCAAAGTATGTTTCCTGAAAAGGAAATAAATTATAGAATGTAACTTAACAATAAAGGGGAAAAACTTCTGATACATATGACACATTCAAATCATAAGAATATGAAACTAAAGAATTTGGCACACTATTCTTCTACTTGTATTAGCTTCCAGAGGAGGGAGATACAAACTTTGGAACAGGTAGCTTATAGAGATTCACTTGGGGCAAAGCTTAGGAAAGGTATAAAGAAGGGGATGAAGAAAATGTTCTAAATCTTATTTTATGTGATTAGTTAAGAGAATTTAAATTACTCATTATGAAAAATTAGTAGATGGGCATTTTATTTTATCTAAATTACAGTTCATTAACTAAGTAATAAAACTGACTCATGGTGAATCTCAGTAAACTATGAATATAAAATACTATTGTATCTTTTATTCAATTAGTTTTTCTACAATAATAAACCATAACAATACTAGAAAATCAAATCCACAGGCTTATTAGTTATCAGGTCAATTCATACAAATAAATAGGATTTATATGATGAAATATTAGAAATGGATTTTTAAAAATTTCATTTAACAGAGCCAAAATACAGCAACACAAGAAGAAAAAATATACAATACACTGTAAGATCCTTAGGAATTAATTTAACAAAACATGTGTAAGAGCTTCTTTAAAGAGAAGTCATCAAATTTTGCTGAAGTACAAACAGAAAAATATGGGCAAGCCAATCCATATTCACAAATGGGAAGGCACTTTTGTCAAAATTTTAATTTTTTCAGATATAATCCATAAGTTCAATGCCTAAAAATGGCAGAGAAATCTGGTCCAGTTCACTTCCTGGGGCTGTTGCATCCCAGCCCTGGGTCAGTTGGACAAAGCCCTTGAGCTAGTGGGCTTTCAGAACAGATTCACTGCCTCCCTGATGGATGAGCTGCTGAGACTGGATGGTGTTCCAGTGGATAGGAAGAGATCTAGGGTGAGCAACTTACGTTAGGCCGTTACCACCATAGCTGGGTCTGTGTGAGACCAACAGCTGGAAGAAAGGGAACAGGTAAATTCTTACAAACTGCTTCATTTTTCTAGTCTACTGCAGAAAACTCTGGATAAAAGGGGGAAGGAAGTTTGGAGTAAACAATTCTAGTCCCCATGAAGGTGTTCTGAGTAGACTCGGAATGAACTTTTATTTCTCCAGCATCTCGGTACCATCTTGAAACCAGTCACATGTGAAAAGATTAGAAGAAAAAAAGTCTAAAAAGATAGAGTTCTCATTGAGGAGCAAGTCTTATCTTACTTTTCTGTTGACTCTAATGTCTCCAATGAAGCCATGGAATGATTTTAATTAAGGGGGAAAGATAGCCTATTTAATAAATGGTGTTGGAAAAACTGGATTTCAACCTGTCAAAGATTAAAACTAGACCCATATCTATCACCATGCACTAAACTAAGATCAAAGTGGATTAAAGATCTAAATATTAAGACAGAAACACTAAACTTGCTGGAAGATAAGTTAGGTAGAACTCTTGAAGACATTGGCATAATAAAACACTTTATGAACAAAATGTCAGTAGCATGGGAACTAGCACAAAGAATCAACAACTGGGATCTCATCTTATTAAAAAGCTTCTGCACTGCAAGAGAAACCACGAACAGAGCTAAGAGACAATCTACAATGTGGGAAAAAATTTTTAGCAGCTGTACCTCAGACCAAAGTCTACTATCGAGAATATATAAAGAATTGAAAAAAATCAGATCCCCCAAACTTAAAGACCCAAATTCAAAAACGGGCATCTGAAATGAACAGATATTTCTCAGACAAAGAAGTAAAAGTAGCAAATAAATATATGAAAAATGTTCAACATCACTGGTCATTCGAGAGATGCAGATGAAAACAACACTGAGATTCCACCTCATCTGAGAAAGAATGGCTGCTATCAAGAAATCAACCAATGACAAATGTTGGCTGGGGTGTAGGAAAAAGGAACCCTTCTCCATTGTTGGTGGGAGTGCAGACTGGTGCAACCACTGTGGAAATCAGTATGGAGACATCTTAAAGAACTAGGGAAAGAAGGGAATGGAATTAATATAAGAAAATGAAAAATTGGAAACAAAGTCTTTGTAAATAGGGAGGGATGGAGGGGTTGAAGGGAGGGCAGGGGAAGGGGGAAAAGTAAGAACCAAGAGAGATTATGTAAAGGTGCAAATTTCCAATGATGAATGTCATTATATTGTATACCTAAAATGTACCAATGATTAAAATGAATAATTGATAATGTGAAATAGAAAGAAAAGGTCCAAAGGGGTAGGGGAAGTGGGAGGGGGAGGGGAAAGGAAAAATTATGAGAAATGGAAAAAATGGAAACAAAGTCTGTAAATAGGGAAGGGTGGAGGGGGTGAAGGGAGGACAGGGAATGGGGAAAAAATAAGAACCAAGATGCATCACGTAAAGGTACAAGTTCCCAATGATAAATGTAAATGTATTGTATACCTAAAATGTACCAATAAAGGAATTCAAGGGAAAAAATAAATAAAAATAGAACTAGGGCTAGAGGTCCCATTTGACCCAGCTATTCCCCTGCTGGGTATCTTCCACAGAGAATTAAAAGAATCATACCACAGTGATATATGTGCGTCCATATTTATAGTGGCACAGTTTGTAATAGCTAAAGCTTGGAAACAGCCCAAGTGCCCATCAACTGGAAACTGGATAAAGAAGATTTTTTTTTAATAAAATGGAGTACTACTCAGCCATAAAGAACCAGAAACTAGAGATATTTATAGCTAAATGGATGCATATTGAGGCCATACTCTTAAGTGAAATAAATAGCACACACATGTGTAAATACCAAATAGTTTCTCTAGTGTGAGAAACTGAAAGTGTAAATAAGAATTAAAATGATTAAAACAAATACTTGATAGTTGAAATAGGAAAAGGTCCAAAGGCATAGGGGTGGTGGGAGGGGAAGGGGAAAGGAAAGAAGGGAAAGGAAAAATTATGAGAAAAGAAAAAAAATGGAAACGAAGTCTATGTAAATAGGGAAGGGTGGAGGGGGTGAAGGGCGCACAGGTAATGTGGACAAAAATAAGAACCAAGATACATCATGTACAGGTACAAGCACCCAATCATAAATGTAAACATATTGTATACCTAAAATACCAATAAAAGAAAAAAAGGAAAATAACAAGAACCATTCAAAAGTTATATCTCTTATAAAATTACTGATTTTATTTTAAGTGTCTTGAAATACTTCTATGAGAAACAATTCCAATATATCAAAACCAAGTGTCCAGGGTTTAAATGCGAGGATCACTCTTTTGTAAGTTTTCCAAACAATTAACAATGTTGCGGAAGCTCAGGAAAACTTTATGACACTGATGAAACAAAGGGTTTTCAAAATTTGCACTGCACAGGACACTGTAAATACTATTTATGCGGTATTTTCTTTTAATTTTATTTACCTGGTTGGTCAATATCAGATTTCCCTTCTAATTTCAGGAACACCTCATTCAATGTTGTCATGGAAACACCATAATTCTCAATTCCTAGGTCAGGACAGCTTTCAAGATCCCTATAAAGATCTAAAGAATGAACAAATAATGAAAATCACAAGTGAGTTGGGTAATAAACACAGCTTTCTAATTCTATAGGGGAAGGTTTGAAAATGTTCTTGTGAAATGCAAAACATACCCATTACATAATAAAATTTTAGCCAGGTGTGGTGGCACACGCTTATAGTCTCAATACTCTGGGTATTGAGACTAGGGCAGGAAGATTGCCAGTTTGAGTACAAACCGGGCTACTCAGCCATACCCTGTCTCAAAATAAAAAAAAAAAGAAGTGCCCAGGATGTATTCAGTGTAAAGGTCTAAGGTTTAATCCCTGGTACTCAAAAAAAACCCCTGAAAATTTCATAATAAATAAACTTACTTCTAAGTAATATGAATAACTTCTCATTTTGAGTTTATCTGTTAGTATAGCCCAAGCTTTATTTTCCTAAGACAATTATTTATTATATTCATATTTCTGCTGAAATTTTCCTATTAATTTTTTTATTTTTTAAATTTATTTTTCTTTCCTATGAATTTTTATTAGATATATTAAAAAATTAAATCTGTAAGGAAATTTAGATCTGTATAACTCTAAGCCAAGTTAAATGAATACTCTTTTCCAGGAACCAGTTTTCTAACATTGTTTAGGAAAAAATAAGGCACTAATGGGGAACCACATGGAGTCTAATCAACAAAATAGAAGGAGCAATTGTTAAGAGGCCCATGGTGATGCAGAATCAATTTTTCTTCATAATATATGAATCTGAGAGGAGACCATAGGAACTGTGTCCTCCGTCATCTCTGTTTCTGAGCTCAGAGGGAAAGAATACATAAAATCACATGGAAAAAAAACAATACAAAATGAGAGATTGACATAGAACTTGTCTGGGATATGGTGTTAATATTCACTTTTTCGAGAAATTCTGATTCCATCCACCCATCCACCCATCCACCCATCCATCCATCCATCCATCCATCCATCCATCCATCCGTCCATCCAATTATCCAAAATGTCTGTGGTGCGCTATTGTGGGTGAATAAACAAAGTCTCTATTTCCACAAGGTTGAGTTACAGAGGATAAATGAAATATAAATTTAATCTAATCTGGATCCTGCTGATTTTCTTCAAGTCCTAGGGTTTTGTCTCCTGAAATACATGAGTTAGAGGCACATTTATAAGCATTTTTCCTCAGTACTGAATACGGGAAAGTGGATGTGATTTGAACTGCTGGTGAGCACTGAGAGCCATTCTTCATTCCACTTGAGATTTAGTTCATCTTTTTCTAAGTCACATATTCCTTTTCAGTGGACTGATAAGAGTTCAATTAACATATTGCCCACTGGTTCTAAGGCATACTTGCATTTTTATGAGAAAATATGCATTTGAATTTCCTTGCTTGGTAATATATTACTTGTGTGGCAAAGTTATCTGTTTCAGTCACTAACCTGGGTGTCATCATCCCTGGAGACCAGAGGCAGATGCCCTGAGTGACCAGCACCATAGATCTGTCTTTATACATTGGCCTGATAACCAAAGCTGTTTCTAAAGCCACAACAAAGGAAACAGCCACACAATGAGGCTCTTAAATTAGTTGAGCCAAAGGTTTTCAAATCACCATGTTCATTACAGATTTTGAACTCTAGGATATTTGCCTTCACACTTTAAGGTGATTGAAAGACAGCAAAAACAAACTGAAGACTTACTTAAAAGTCATTGTGATTCAATCACTATAGTATGACAATGTCCCTTAGAATTTATAAAATAACCCAATCCTTGCAGTAAGCATTAAATCAACTTTAAACTCTGTGGCTGGAAGGCAGAACTAATTACTGCTGTTTTTTTCTTATGTACTCAATGACACATTTCTAGAATATTTTCATAAACCCATAATTTTTATTGTTAGTTTTGATTTTGATTTGTTTTGGTTTGTTTTCTTCTTACTTCAGATAAGTTGCATTTTGTTCTTTTCCATCTGGCAAGAAATGCTTAGTTGCTTTTTAGAAGACAGATACAATAGAGTAAGTTTATCCACAAGGAGCAAGTTGCTTACACACACGACATCACCCCTGGAAGAAGTTTATGGACTATGTCAAACCTACAGCATTTGAGCCACCAACCACAGGACTTTCCTTGTTCTCTTTCCTCAGATCATGGAACTGAAGGCACACCGTAATACTGGATGATTTTTAGCAAGTAACTTGCTGTCTGTGTACCTGTTTACTCATATCTAAAACGGGGATAGCTATCATACCAATCTTTTACAGTACTTCGAGAATTTGGTATGCTGCTTCATCCCAAAAGTTCAGTATCATACTTGGTACATATTAATCTGACATGTCATGTTATTTCTTGTCTTTGCTGATGATTTCATGTTATGGTTTCCACATAATGAATTACCTGGAAATTTATTTGTTCTTTCCAGAGGCAATATATAGATCAGTTTTCCTTCATTCTCTGCTGACAATTTGGCATCAGGGATGTGGTGTTTAACAAGTGATGTAATTCTTTCATGAACACATGTTTCATTGAGCTGTAAACTGGTGTTCAAAAAATAGACACAGAGAAAAAGACACAGAGACACGGAGAGAGGTTTTCAATTCTTAAAAGCTGGGCTCAATATCAAAGGGCATGCATTATTTGAAATGTACACCAATATCATTCAAAAAAATTGCTAGAAAAAATTACTCATAAGTCCAAATGTAAACCAAATCAATTTATATGAATGTGGTAAAAACTTCTTGGGTACTAGCTAAGAAACTATACTGGTACTCTAGATGAGACCAAATACAGTTTTGTCAAGACTGAAAAAGTTATAGGAATACTGGGCTTGAATATAATCAACTAGTGTGTACATTTATCTAAATCTACCCTAAGCTTTCCCTTATCTGTGGTCTCTTCAATATGCGAAACATCAAATATTCCAACCTCATCCACCCTCTATCTCTCTGTACACACACGTCTTATGCACATGTGGTGTTCTTATGTCTTCTAATGTTTGTGTTAGGTATCATGCTTACTTTTGCTTATTCTCCTTCATTCCTAGTCCCTCAAGTGGCCCTACCTCAAGTGATAGCCGATCCCCCATTTCTTCTTCAAAAACAAAGAAGAGCCCGCACACTTCAGCTTCCCTTTGGAGAGAAACAGTTTTCTGTCTGAAAAAAAAGATACAAAGAATGATTCTGCCCTTCTTTTGAGACATCTGGCAATAAGCTGTATTATGAACTATTCAGAAGTGTATGCCGCTTTAACCATAGACTGCAATAATGGCAAAGGAACAGGTTACTATTAGATGAGTACCACTGGTTATTTCTGTGTCATCCAACTCCACAGCAAGACCTAAGTATGTGGACATATTTTTGAGAGAGATAAATACCAAATGACAAATTTTAATTGATTCTGCATCAATGATCTGCATTTTTCAAGTTGACTTCATTCAATTCAGAATACATTCATATCTTTTTCAATATGGAATGTCATTAATTTACAACGAGTGAGCCTCCTAGGAGATGACACCCTGTGTGACCACAGTGACCAGAGTTGGGAGGGTGATCGATTTTTCACACATTTTGTGAGCAAGACCACCTTGTCCATGCTCACAGGGCCCATCTGTGCAAATTCAGCCGTGGGGAATGGTCATCAATGTTGTCATGGCTCCTAAAGTTCTCAACACGATACTAAGAGAACCAGCAGTTACCAGCCAGGATGTCTGCCTCATCCATGAACTGAGTACCAAAGAGGATCACATGGCCTGCTTTCCGCTCCTTCAGGAAGTTCCATACTCGGTGCCTTGAGAAGGGGTCCAGCCCAGCAGTGGGTTCGTCCAGGAGGAAAATCTGTGGGGGAGGAAACAAGAGAGAATCATCCACTTACAAGGGAAGCAGACCACACAGACAGCAGTTGTAATTTTCAAAGATATAGTGGTGAGGTATTACTCTTATATCTAATACTCCATTATATAATTTTCATTACAAAAGTTCTTTGCAAATAAAGAATTTTTAAATTTGAATTTATGTACACATTTAGTGTGACCTACCTGAGGATCTCCCAAAATGGCAATCCCAAAGGTTAATTTCCTTTTCTGTCCACCACTTAAGTTTTGGGCAAGAGTATCCTGAATATTCTTCATTTCCAATTCCTGCAAAACTCTGTGCACCTAAAAAAGATCATGTTCACCATAACTAGACTTTTAAAAATTACTAGCATTATATTGTAACGTGCAGTGGTTACATTCATGAGCAGTGCCTGGGTTTGCATACTATACCATGTTTATTTGCTATAACTTTAGGTAACTTATTTGTCCTTGCTATATCTCAATCTCATATATAAAATGGAGATTCTATTTTCTCAGAGTTGTCAAGATTAAAAGATCTAGTATAGTGAAATCTAACAGCAGTATCACAAGTTATATATGTGTCTCATACTATTAGTTTTAGGTTTTCTTTCCATATTAATATATTCTCTGCACATAGATAATTTAATGAACCCAAAAGTCAGGGTAAATTGGATTAATCATTTGACCAGCACTTTTATTGATTTTTATATTATTTCTACCATATTATGTACCTCATTATCAACTTCATTTGGCTGAATCCCTTTTATTTTCGCAAACAGCCTAAGATTTTCTTTCACAGTGAGGAAGTCAAATTGTACATTACTTTGCGGACAAACTCCAGTGAGCTCGCTGATATTTTCTAAATCAGTTATTTCAGAAAGTTTGTTGTTATAAATAGTGACCCAACCTATAACCAGAGGATAAAAAGTTATTATTAAGATAATACAGCATCCTTAATTTAAGATAATCATATATATATATATATTTTTGTATTAAATTCTTTTATTGGTTCATTGTAGGTATACAACACAATTACATTTCTCATTGGGAATTGTACCTTTACATAATGCATCTTGGTTCTTATTTTTTCCCCATTCCTAGCCCTCCCTTCACCCCCTCCACCCTTCCCTATTTACAAAGACTTTATTTCCATTTTTTCCATTTCTCATCATTTTTCCTTGCCCTTCTTTCCTTTCCCCTGTCCCTCCCACTACCCCTACCCCTTTGGACCTTTTCTTCCTATTTTACATTATTGATTATTCATTCTAATCCTTGGTACATTTTAGGTATACAATATAATGACATTCATCATTGGAAATTTGCACCTTTACATAGTCTCTCTTGGTTTTTATTTTTCACCCTTGCCCAGCCCTCCCTTCAACCCCTCCAGTCCTCCCTATTTACAAAGATTTTGTTCCTATTTTTCCATTTCCTCATATTAATCCCACTCCCTTCTATCCTTTCCCCTAGCCCTCCCACTTCCTTCCCCTTTGCCCCTTTTCTTCCTATTTCACATTACCTATTATACATTTCATCCTTATTTACACTTTTAGTTTCTCACACCAGAGAAACTATTCGGTATTTACACATGTGTGTCCTATTTATTTCACTTAAGAGTATTGCCTCAATATGCATCCACTTAGCTATAAATGTCTTACATATATTTTTGAAGTTACTAAAACTGGATGTATGATTTTATCTTCAATTGTCATATGATTGATAGATTATGAATTTTCATGTTAGGGATCTATTTCACCTATGTGGTGTTTGAAAATATGTCCACATCTCTCCTCCCATCAAGAGGGGAAGTCAGTTTCTCTACGCCTTGCAACTAGTATCAGCCATGTGACTTGCTTTGTGAAATGAGATCTTAGCCAACACCACCCAATGAAGGGATGGACCATGATTCTCCACTGAGTTCTCTGTTTTGCTGCTTACAATCTTAAGATGCCAATTCTAAAAATTTAAGCTCACCTCTTGAGAGAGACAGAGAGAGAGAGAAAGACTGGGGAAAGTAGAAGAAGAGGAAGAGGAAGAGAAGGGAAAGGAGAAGGGCAGGGCAGGGCAGAGAAGAGAAGAGAAGAGAAAAGGAAGAGAAGAGAAGAGGAGATTCAAACATCCCAGATATGTGAGTGAAGCTATGCTAGGCAACAAGCCACAGTCAACCCAAAAAGAATGGAAGATTTTCTTTGCCAACCTATCAAATTATGAGACATAACACATTATTACCTTTCAAAAGCCACTAAGTTTGAGATTACTTTATTTATACAGAAAAAGGTAATTAGTATCTGTGAAATAAGGAGTCATAACACCATGAACATCTGAGTGTTGTGAAACACTCAAATTCTCTATATTTTAATTAAGGTTATATCTACTTTATAAATGAATAATATAAGCCAAACATAAATTTCAGACACTTCTCTATCTGTATCTATACTTAGTGTTCAGAGGAATAATAAAGGTACAAATGACTCACTTGTCAACTTTGAGGAAAGTCTCTTACCTTTGGTAGGAACACACAACCCAGTAAGAATGTTTAACAGTGTCGATTTCCCAGCTCCACTATGACCAAGTACTGCAGTGATCTGGCCTTCATATATGTCAAATGCTAGGTCTTGGAGGAAAGCATGAAGGGAAGAATGGGAGAAAGAAATAAGGAAAGCAAACAATCCTATACATAGACATAGGTTTCGTAGGGAGCCTCTACACTTCCGACTGCATGGTCATGGTTTCTGACAGTCTAAATTCATGCATGTGTTAAATCCAATTAATACTACAATATTCCCCTTATGTAAATTTCAAAAGTATGTGATTTTAAAAAATGAAACAGGTTTTATATGCCTAGGTTCAACAGCATTGCCTGGCACATTAAAGTCACTTCATAATAATTTAATAAATAAAAATGGATCAGTAATAAGTTATTGTGTAGCTAAAAGCCGTGTAATCCACATATATTTTTGTCTCCCCTACAAAGCAAAATACATACAATCTTAAAGATGTCTATCAAGCTACGTTAGAAAAAAATATGAGTTGTGGAGCAAAGCCATTGGACAAATCTACTATTGTATATTATACTATGGATCTTTCATGTACATGTAATTCCAAAATTACCCAAAATAGAGATAATAGTGCATTTGGATGGAAAACTGATCATGAGATTCAAACATCCATTTACAAATAAATCTGCTAATTGCTCACAAAGGGAAAAATCAATTTAATTAAAGTCAAGAATTTCATGTAAAAATATAATTTTTTTTTACCTTTCAAAGCTTCAACATTTTTAGGCTTTCTTCTATATTCTTTTGTAAGGTTTCTGATTCTGACAAAATAGGAAGAAAAATTAAAGTTGACGATTTTCTTCAGTCTGTAATTCTGAGTTTGAGTGAAAGGATTGGTAGTTCTTGTCTTTGGAGCACAAGAAAATCTGAGAGTTTCTCAATTTCACTTAGTCATTATTAGATGTCACTAACACTTTTTTTTTACTATTTTATCTTGAGATAGGGTGTCACTGTCACTAAATTGCTCAAGCTGTGCTCAAATTTATGATCCTACTGTCTTATCTCCTGAAGTGCTAGGATTACAAGGATGGGCAACTGGGCCTGGCTAATTACTGTTTTCCACATTTGAATTAACAGAGGATTTAAAAAAATTTACCATCATAAGACCCCAACCAGAAAAGGCTTTGATATCATGGCTGTGGCTTAGGCACTGGGCTTGTCACCCAGCCTCACCTTTGAGCTGCATCATCTCCATTGATGGGAAGGCTAGACGATAAAGTAACATAGATCTCTAAACGGCAAAGATGTGTGTGAACCACAACAGCAAGTTGGAGATGACGATGTCTCCAATTTAACCATGATCCAGAATCTCTTAAGGTGGTATAAAAATTGAGACAAGAAACAAGTCTATAAATGAGCTACTTGGTGTCATTCCATTTGTGCCACTGAAACTAAACAGTGTTGCATGTTGCCTACCTAGCAGATGACTCATTGTAAACATTCAAAAGTATTGGATGCCATTGATTAGATGATGAGCATTATTTTAGTAGAAGAGATTACAATTATGACCATCAGTCCAGAGTATCAACTTGATTGGCTTTATCATCCACCCAGGCAATTGGGGGAGCACATTTCTCAATGTGTCTGTGTGAGTCATGCAGGTATATCTTTGGGATCTATTTCTGGTCCCTTGCCCCTTCCTTTCTGGCTGTACTCTGCTCTGCTTCCCAGCCACCATGAACTAAGCAGCTTTGCCTCACCCAACCCCTTTGCCATGGGGTTTCTGCCTTGGGGCCAACTTACCATTGACTGAATCCCTAGAACCATGAGTTAAATTAAGCTTTTCCTCCTTTAAATTGTAAGTGTCAAGTATTGTGTCTCAGTGACAAAAAAGCTGACTATTAGAGTAATTAACTATGGCTGTTAGTATAGCTATGGAGCCTAAGATACTTTATCTGCCAAGTTTTATTCTATTAGAAAAATACATGATTCATAAACTGATCCAATTTATGTTTGTTATTTGTCACCTACAATCTTTTACTACATAGTTCAGGATTCATTTTTATTGATGGAATTAATTTCTACTTCTGTCTCAATCTTATATTTCATTCTTCCATAGCACTTCTGCTTTGCTAAGTTTCTGGAGAAAATATTAAAGAGACAACAAATAAATCAAAGCCACTGCCTAATGTGATTTTCACTGCCTGAGATTAAGACTGGTTCAAATCACAAGACAAAAAGTGTGCTGTTAACAATGGAATAGGCTATAAAGTGTAAATAAAATAGGTCCTATTAGCAGCCAAGAGCAATTTTTAGCTGTTTGCAGTGGAGTTGACAAGAGCAGGTCTGATGGATGAGAAGGGGACCTTGATGCCTTTTTCTTCCTTATTTGGCAATAAATGCCACTAGCTCCAAACAAAATGGAGATTTTATTGTCACACAAAAAGGAGATGTGCACAACTCTAAAAGGCACATTTTCTTGAGTTCCTTGTTTTCACCTCCAGGCCTTTGCTTTTCTTATTTCTTTCTCCTTCATCTTCTTTGTAGAAATGATAAACAGATGAGGAGAAAAAAATTAGAAAAAGAAAGTAGGTAATATAAATGACACGGGGAAAATGTGAATCATTGAAGCAGAGGAAAAGATGACGAAGATTAGAGAAGAAAAACAATAGAAACAGGCAGAATGAAGGTTTTGCTGAGTTGTAGCTGCTGGTATGTGAACTCTGCATTAGATGTCAAGGTTGATATTAAGAGTAACACCTGGATTTTAAAGGAAGTGGGGGAACAGAGGACAATGACAGTTTCAGATCCAGCTAGGTGAGGTTAGATAGGAGCCATGGGAGGGATTATAAAAAGATTCCCAAACTCCAGGGATTTAGCTCAGTGGTGCCACCGCCTGCCTTGCAAGCGCAAGGTCCTGAGTTCGATCTCTGGTACCAAAACATAAAAAATAAATAAAAATAAGAAGATTATCATGGCCTCAGTGTTGTCTGGAGCAGGCTCAGGCTGAGGATAGCTTCCTGGCCTCCGACCCAGCCATTCTCCACAAACCATGTAATCTATTACCTGATGGCTTCTTTCCCATGGAATTCTGTAGACACTGGTTCAAAAGCCTCATCAGAAAACTCAGACTCTGTTTCATTCTCAAGGGCCACATGATTAGCTGTTTTCTTTTGACACCAAAATGAGGACTTCAAGAAAAACAAAGGTGAATGTCGATGTCCATATTCATCTATGTGACCCAGACAGAATTATATGAGATCAGTTATGGTTTTAAGCATCATTGGATTAAAACTAAACATGAGGACAATGTCAACAAAATGAATAGTGTCTTAAAATGCTTGATGTGGACAGCAGTAAAGAAAAAATTATTAGATATTACTATTATATTTGTATTAAAATAACTAGCTTTATAAACAACATTTGATAAACAATACAGCTGATTGAATTTTAAAGCAACATTAACAACCTTTCTAACCTCACAAAAGCTGAAAAGCAGACCTAGCACATGCTGTGTATTATTATATAGTCAAGCAAAAGATGAGAACTGATTATTAAGCAGATAAAGTGAATGTGTTTAGGGACAGCAGCATAACTTAACAAAACCATGTAATAGATCTTAAGAAAGTGAATGAACAGAAACAGTTGATTCATTAAAATAATATGAAGGGCAGCATGATACTAACTCGCCACCTATACTGTAGTCAGAATAAATTTAATGTATCCCTAGGTTCCTCTTATGATGTTCCTTTCTTTGGCTGCAAGAAAAATAAAACTCTCAAGAGATATGAAATGCATGTAACTGGGGTTTCGGAAGGAATAGGGAAAAGAAAGAAAATGTTCCAAGGAATAATAGCTAAAGATATGCCAAAGTGGATGAAAGACACAAAGTCATATATCCAAAAAGCTCAGGGAATTCCAAGCACATATAATAGGAAGCAAACCATTTCAAAATTAAATGGCTTAGCTGGGCATGGTGGCACACACCTGTAATCCCAGCACTCAGGCGGCTGAGGCAGGAGAATCACCATGAGTTTGATGCCAGCCTGAAACTACATAGCAAGACTTTGTCTCAAAATAAATAAATAAATGGCTTAAAACTAAAAAACAAAAAGGAAAAATCTTAAAAGATGCAAGAATAAGAGTGATGGGATTCTTCCTGGTGGGGACAATGCAAGCTGAAAAATGGAGGCTCCTGTCATCTGCAAGTGGTTTAAGAACATCAGCTTTAAATTATTGAAAAAAACCCCAAAGACTTTCCACTTAAAACTCTATGCTCAGTGAACATGTATCTTCCAAAAATGAAGGCAAAATAAACAGCAGGGAAAAATGAGTTATATAGTCAGGAATACATCAACACTTAATAAAAATTATGTTAAAAGAAAAATAGGAAAATTACATATTAGATTTCCTCCAATCTTAAACTGAGGCCCAAGAAAAGACTTAATAATCTTCACAAGATTATGGTCAACAGCCAAAGAAAATAACTTATAAATCTACATTGGACTCATAGGGAAATGTCTTTCCTCAAATGACACTATTTATTGTAGAATGAATGGGAAGTAAGGAGTCCTGCTTGCTATAGCCCTGGGGAAAAAACTAAATGAAGAAAAAAAAGCTGGGGGGGAGATTAAATGGTATTTTCCAAGAAAAAGAAAAATCATGAAAAATTAGTAGTCTCAAGTTGCTTGAAATAAGAGTACAATATGAATAAATATGAAATTTGAACACAAAAGCAAACATCTTTGCAATTTAACAGTGGAAACAAAAACAGCAGTAAAACATAGAAGACTACTTTTAACCATTTCTCAAAGAAATTTGTTCAAATTAGACAAATATTATCAGACCTTTTGCATTGGGTATTTTTCCCTTATATTGGACTACTTTTTATTAGTGGTGGGCAAAATAAAAGGTGAACATAAAAGTATATAATCTAAACACTGCACACAAAGACAAATTCAAATGTATATGCCTGGATATATAGCAAGTTACTTATATCATTTCATAAACATATTGGCAAAAAATGATAAACCAAGTGAAACGTTGTATTCTGAACATTTCAATAAGCCAGACACAATCATCATGTATAAGTTACTCTCTTAAATCAACTTGATCAGTTAACTAAATCAAGAATTCCCTCTGCTTTTTTCCTCTCACTCATTCACTTCTCTCCCTTTCTTTCTGAATTTACTTATGGCTTGTTGGGGAAGAGTCCTGGCCACTTTGTTTGCATGACACAGTGTCTGTCCTTAAGCATGGACAGTATCCTAGATAAGTGCACAGGTATTTACTGAGTACCTAGGATGTTTCAGATTCTCTCAGTTCTATCAGCCAATAAGACAAAAAAATGACTGCCTTTGAGGAGTTTATATTATAGGGACACATTGATAAATTGCACTAGAATAAAACTATAAATGTTTGATTGAGTCCTCTTCCTATTTTAGTCTGGTTCACATCATAACCATCTTGGAAGTTCTGAAAATACAGATGGCTTGGTGCTGCTCCCAGACAATGGGATCAGAATGTCTAGGGTTGAACTGATTTTGGTTTTTCCTTAAACTTCTTGCAACAACACCAATAAAACTGGAGGACATTATGTTAAGTCAAACAATCCAGGCACGGTAAGAAAAACACCATGTGGTCTGATTTCTTTTGGAATTGAAAAAGTTGAAATAAGAGAAGCATACAGTACAATGGAGGTTACTGGGGGTTGGGAGGGCAGAATAGAGTTGGGGAGATGTTGGTCAAAAGATACAAAATTTCAGTCAGACAAGAGGAATACGTTCAAGAGATCCTACCCCATGGTGGCTGTACTTAATGGCAAAGTGTCACAGTGAAAATTGCTGAGAGTAGATTTTAAGTCTTCTCACCACAAAAAAGGATACGAGGTAATGCATATGCTGATTAGCTTGGTTTAGCCATTCCACAATTAAACATATTTCATAATTTCATGTTGTGCAGGATAAATATATAAACTATTGGTTAAACCAAAAAAATAGCAAAGTTCCTGGGTAATTCTGGTATGCAAGCAGAAATTAGAACTGCTGAGTTTTAAGTAACTACAAATTTCTATGGTTAAGAGCAAAGTCAGAGAGCATTTAGGAATCAAATGTCCTAAATGTATAAAAGAGAAAGAGACAGAGGAAATGCTAAACATACACTTAATTCACTAAAGAGCTATTGATTCTGTACACAAAATTCATATTTCAATCTTGAGCAGTTAAATTGCAAAAGAGAATAAAAGAAATAATTTTGCTGCACTGGTGGCTATGATCATCTCCTTCCTGTCAATGCATAAGTTCTTGAAATATAGGTAATACATGTGTAGAAGAAAATTCATAACTGTAAAAAGCATGTTAAGTTTTATTGTGCTACTACTTACTTGGCAAAATTTTTTCAAAGTAAAACGTCAATGCCAGATAGAATAAACTATCAAGGAACAACATGAAAATTGTAGCTATGATTAGATTTGGGTCACCCATTGAGTCTGCATTAGAATTCATATCAAATTCCAAGTGTAAGAGCTGAAAATTAAAAATAAACCAATAAATGCAAGCAACTTAACTCTTAATTCTTTTAAAATTTAGCTACAATATAGACTGTGAATATCACTTTCTGCCAGACTCTAAGAATACAAAGTTAAATCGTATGGCTATTTACAGTTCTCTGTTGGAAAACTGGGACATGTCTAAATCGTACTGTAATTTAGTAACAGACACAGTAGACTTAGATATTACATGAAAAGAGTGGACCTGGTAAATATAAGAAAATCACAGACGAGGCAACATTTAAGCAGGTACTTACACAGAATTTCACTAAATTGGGAATGGGGATGAGGTAGGATATTTCAGGAGATGGCTGCATGAGAGCTGAAAATGCTGCAAAATTGCACTGTGCACTTAAGGAAAGGTCAATGGAAAAACATTGCCTGATCCGTATTTCTCAAGAAAGGAGCACTATTAATTTGTTATAAGCACAAGACAATTTATTGACCTTACTGTATGTTGGGGGGGCAGAAATGGTCTCTTCATCATACAAAATTAGGGAAAGTGATGAAAAGATATTTTAGGAATGAAAAAAGTATCTTTTAGTCAATATTTGACTAAGAAATACTATTTTTAACTTCTTTTGTTTTATAGTTTTCAGAATTGCAACATATATCACTTTTATATTATTAAGTGAAAAGGTTAATTGGAATAAGTTACAATTCAATTTATAATATAAATTCCATTTGAGGAGATGATGAAACACATTAATATTTTATGCAAAAAATTGTGAGCCTACTCTTCATTTTTTTCTGGTTACTCATCAAAGAACTTATTTCTAGATGAAAATGTCTTGTGGTTTTAAAAAATTATCTTTGTAGCCCCTTAAGCATGTTGTTCAGCAGAGGCAAAAGGCTTGCAAGTCTAAACATGGAACATGGACTATAGACTATTACATTTCAGAGGGAAATGGTATTTGGGAAATGTCACTAGTAAATAAATGCTCACCTGGGCCATTCCAAGTGTGAAGGCAAAAGGGCTGAAGAAACTTAAAATCCACTCCAAGGACACAGGAAGGTATCTGTACAATGCCACGAATCCCAGACCTCCCCAGGTGACAGTGAGAAGGAACACAACAAGGCCGGTGAGGAAAGGCTTCTTCAGCAAGATGCTCATCAGGAAAGCCAATGCGATCTACAATGAGAGGAGATCCAGTTGGTTTATGTTTCTTTAATAATTATTAGTAGTATGATGAAACAAAAGCTTTAATATAGAAAATTATGGTTTAAACTACACCTTGCATCACAAATTGGCACCACGAAGCACTACAAATCAAAGAGTACGCATCCACAGATGGGCTCATGCCAACAGAAAAGGAGTATGTGAGGAATGTCTTCATTGCAAACCAAGTTTGTTTCTTCGAGGGAGAGCTGGACAGAGAGAGATTTTATTCAGCAACTCACCAAAGACAGTCCATAGAAGAAAAAGAGGCTGAAGACCACCATGAAGCCAGCCAGGATGACAAATTGGACTGATTTTATAATAAATGCCAAGAAAAGGGTCAGAATGAAGACAAAACCAGCATAAAGCAAACCCCAGGAGAACCTGATAGGAAAACAAAGGGTTACTTCAGTATTTGATCAGATGAAAACAAGTACCTAGCTTGGAGACTAATATTATCCATCCTTTTGTTCACTCCTTCCCTCACTCACCAGTTATTCACGGAATCTTCTGTGATATATTTATAAATAGAACATGATTATTTGAGACTGAAGGAAGATATGCTTTTTCTTAGAATTAATACAAATAAAACACACACAAATTTCGTGAAGACTGGAGAGAAAGAAGTCTTACAGGTTTGGTTAGGAACTGTCTCCGCTGCATTCTAGCTCTGTGGCCTCTGGCAATCTACAGAACTGCTTTAATCTGCTTTTCTCCCCTTGAAAATGAGAGTAATAGGAGTGTGGATTCAATAAGACAAGGAAAATGCACAGAGCCTTGCCCCGTATGGCAATCCTTGATCAAATGTAAGATTCTTTTCATCATAGGCAAAGGGTCTCCGATATAAAAATAATTTGATACATTTTTATGAAAATAGGAAATTGCTCCTTATGGTTATTCTAATTACTTCTCGGTTACCCCAGAGTACTTATTTCTCCTTATATGGACACCTAATATTCTGAATATTTTAAAAGTCATGTTCTAGTAAGATAGAATGACCTTTAGCCTCTTACTTTTACTAAATTATTTTCCTTTGTCCTTGAAAGATATTTTTTCTCCATTCCTCATTAATACTTTCTCTGATAATCTAGTTTTTTTCTATACTCTCAAAAATGTTTAATGGACATTGCTTCTTGGCCTTTTGGCTAAGATCAAGTGTAAAAATGTTTAATGGACAATTAAATAATACCACTGCAAATACTACTAAAATATTATTATATAATTAAGAAATTAATGATACTTTATTATGGTTAATAGGTAACTTACGTTGCATTTCCTACTTTCAATACAGATATTTACTACTTTATATAATATTTATGACTATTAGTCATTTATTAATTTACATCCCACAACATGGCTATGGAATAAGTATTATTCCTTTCATGTTGCAGAAGAGAAACCTAAAAAGCAAAGAAGTTGATTCATTTTCTTTCATCTCAGAAACAGATAGAAGTTAACTTGCAGAAAGTTGATAGCAAGGTAAATTACTGCAACCCATAATTATTCGTATAATTCCCATTCATGCAATTCAAATTATATTTTTCAGGTAGAGAATGTAAAACTCTCTAAGTCAACCCCCCTTTCACCTGATTCTATAATATTCTGAGCTAGTTTAAAAATGGGCTAGTCTGATTCTATAATCTAATGGTCTAGTCTGAATATTGTATGATTCCAACCGTACGACACTGGAGAATAAGCAAAATGGTAAAGAGGGTAACAGCCAGGGATTTTTAGGAGTTCAGGAGGAGAAGAGAGGATAACAGATGGAACATACAGCAACTTCAGGACCGTGAAACTATACTACACAATATTGTAGTGGTGCACACATGATATTGCCTACTTGCTTAAATCCACTGAACTGTGTAACACACAGAGTGAGCTCTTATTTACTATAGTTTTTACTTATAATGATAACTCATTAATTTATAAATTGTGATTCATGGATTAGATTAACACAAGGTATATGTATTAACAGTGACATCGTCAGGAGCTGGGAAGCACACTGTCTCTATTTTCTGCTCAAGAAATGAAGCCTATTGTTTAGAATATAAAATAAAAAATGTTTCTGTTACGATTCTGACATGTCATATGATTAAGGAAGATTGTATTATCTTTTGATAAACTAGACTCTCACTTTGAAGTTTTATGTTCTTTCAGGTACACATTACCCAAACTGCCCAAACAAATGTTGACAGTCATAATTTACTGACCACTTGAGCCTTCTTGAAGTACAGGTTAGGGTTTTTCAAGAATAGTCTCATTAGGGACCAGTGTGGCAGGATATTCTTTCCTCTTTTTGCAGAAAAGGAAACTGAGATTTCAGTATTTTAGGCAATTTTCTCATGCAAACATAACTGTTGTGGGAAGGTGAGATTTGAATCAATGTCTCTGTTAATTTTAATGGTTCTGTTTTTTTTCTGACCAGAAACTGCCACTCAGGAGCAAAGCAAGCATTTATCTCAACGTCAATTGTCAAGCACAGTGGTGGCTTTTTCTTTGATGCCCTTAAAATGGTGTAACATTAAAGTGACCCAATAATTGTTCTCTCGGTCTGGCAAAAAACAAACACCTTGGAAGAAAATGTTTTATTAAATGTCAAAAACTAAATTCTCAGGGCCGGGGATTTAGCTCAGTGCCCCGTGCCTGCCTCACAAGCCCAAGGTCCTGGGTTCGATCCCTGGTACCAGGAAAAACAAAACAAAACAAAACAAAATAAAACTTTCTCATAAATCTGAAAACAAGAAATACTGGTTGTTCAATATTTAAAATATTGCCTCAAATGACAGATATACAATCCATTATTCAGCTCAGGGCAAAGTGTGGCAAAACACTGATAAGCATTACACCAGGGGAAATTATTTTATGCAGAATAAAAATGTTAGGATGCTATAGGCTTCAGTAAAGAGGCTTTTTATCTAGAAACCCACTTTTTCTGAGTTTCTCCACTTATTTATTTGTGCTACATGTGACTCACCAGAATGCTGGATCTTGGAGGCCCATCATTGTCATCAAGCACTTCATCTTCTTCCTTTCTCTTGTAACACTAAGTGAGACATAGTAAGTGAATGGGGAAAAACAAATAATACAGATACAAATGAAGAAATCTGTTATCTTTCCTTCTTGACCAATGAAGGGATCTATCTTCATGTGTTTTCCAGTAACTGACATCAATTCTTCCATCACTGAGTGATTTGTTGAGATCTAAACATAGATATCAGTGAATAAAATTTATGAATTCAGATGATATCCTCTCTTTTCTTTCCATGAATTTATACTGTGCTTGTCTGGATTCAATGTCAATCTAAATTTCCTCTTATATATTCTGCTTCTGGTACACTTGTCATACATTCTGATGCACCCTAATTTCTCAGACTTTACAGTGTGTTTTATCACCTCTATGCCTGCCACTGCCTGATCAACTTTCTTGGAATTTTTCTTCCTCATATGAAGTAGGCATTCTTCCCACCTGATAATTCAAGCATAAATATCATTTCAATAGAAGTTGTTCTATAGTATTCTAGGCTGCGACTCTTGCTTCTCTACTCACAAGAACTTAGTAACTATGCTGTGTTCTAATAATTTTCTTCTATTCTAATAATTTTCTGAGTTCATGCCTGGCTTCCTGGCACTATTGAATTCCGTTAGCAAAAGTACCTGTTCTAAATGTTGTTATCTCCATCTTTATGCTATACTTGGCTTATAGCTGAAAAAAATGAGTAAATGACTAACTAAAAGAATGAATGAAAGAGTAACTTAATGGGTAAGCAAATGAATGGCTAGAGCTTTTTATTTATATTTTCTGTCACAAAACTTTTGATATGTCTAATAGCATTAATTTTCTTTGAATATTAATTTCAGTTGAACATTAATTTACATTAAATGTTTTGTACTCACTTCTATAATGGCAGCATTTATAGCTGCTTGAAGAGCCACAAAACCTTCTGTCCAGAATTGTGAAATGCCACAATCAAAACTATCTCTAACTTCATGGCAATGAACTTTGGGGGGAAAAACAGAAGCATAACTTTAATTATGGAATGTAGTAGTCCTGAATATAAGAAACAATGGATTTTACAAGTCTCCAAACTTACATGCTTAATGCTTATATGTTGACTCAAAACCCATAAAAAACACAAATTCTAGTAATTATCCTCAAAGTGTAGAGAACAGAGAATTCCTACTTAAGAAATGTTCCTTAATTTCTATTTTATTCTAAGATTCACTCTGAAGCTTTTCCATATTTTCTTCTGTGCATTGCTGCCTCTCATTTTTGTTTAGCTTATTTTCCCTGCTTTTCTACTATTCTCAAAATAATTTTTATAATTATAAAAAAGTAGTAAAGCAGTGTAAAATAAGCCAAAATATAAAACAAAGCATTTGCTAATAAGATTACACTGCATATAACACAAAAATGTCAACAAAAGGAACTTCTAAGATAAAAGTGAGTTTTAAAAATTTGCTTAATTTTCTGAATTTTTTGTCTTTTTAAAATAATCTGTATTATAAATAATGAACTTGCAGGTAAAGGAATAGGAAAATAAGTCATCCGCAATAGACTAAAAAAATTGAATGCCAAGGGGGTGAAAGTCTTCTGGAATGAAAATTATAAAATACTGGAAAAAGGACCTGAAGAAGACACTAGACAAAGGAAGTCTTTTGGAGAAAAATTATTTTAAGAAATGAAAAGGCAAAACTACCCATTTATTGGGTAATAAACAATTATAGTTTATTAGAGAACAATTAGGATTAGAACAATTAGGATTAGATTAAGAAATTAATTGAACACATTATTAATTTTAAATATTTTTAAATTATGAAAGTATACTTAAGATTTACACATGATATAGGAATTAGTTGAAGAAATATCTTTGTATTGACTACCCACTTTAAAAATAATCCATTAATAGGGTGAAATCCTCTTATGTCTCTTCTGTGAGCTTGTCCTATTGCTGCTATTACCATCTCAAACTTTCCTGAAATTTGCAGTCATCTTTTAAATCTTCTTACTTTTTTTGACAATGTTTGTATTTCTAACCAGTACTTAATAAGCAATTTAAAATTTTTTACATGTCCAATTTTATGTCTTTTTTAGTAACTAATAAAATCTTTTACATATTAAGAATATTCACCTTTTCTGTTTCACTTGATGCAAATATCACTGTATGTGACCACTCTTATGATCCTTTTTTATGAATATAAATCTTGCCATGCCTTTTAATAAAATTTTATGTTTTCCATTAATGGAAATTTTTTACTTATAGATTTTCCCTCTCTAGATAATTTTATAATTGCTACTGTTGGTCAGTCTTTTCAAAAATGCTCCTCTGTCACCAATTGCTACCAGTGCTTCTTGGTTTTTCTGATAGTATATTTTTTTCCTTTCTACTGACAAAATTATTCTATAGTATATGTTTGATAATCACATTTTCTCAGCATCTAACTCTTGTGTATTGCTTCTTGCATACACATAGTGTGTAACTAGCAATTGTGGACTGTGAATTCACAATCAGAGAGGATCTGTCTTCGGGTCTTTTCTGGCACTACAGAGAAGTCTGAAGTTTAAGAACAGTTTTAGACATGCACTCAGCATGCACTCAATCCACTATCATTTTAAAATATGTTTGTACTTGAGGTTTTACGACAATGTAGGTGGTATAAACGAGAACTACAAGTCGACATAAAGACAAAAAGATGCTAAAAATTAGCAAAACAAATTTTTCCTTTGCCCCACCCAGAGCCCAAGGTACAACACAGAAGTTCTCTTATTCTTTTTCATTCTAACAGAGTGGTTTCCTTCTCCCTCTTCCCTTGCATTTGAAATTTAGCCTTTGGAAAATCCCAGCCTAATGTAGCTGTCTCCAGCTAATGCAGGCACAAGACCATGTTAACTTGTCTTAAAGTTGCTACTGAAGTGCAGACTTCTTGTTTGCAAAGACTGATAAACTGATAGAGCCTTATTAAACAACATTATTATAACAACCTGATTTTTGATACCCCTTTTCTTGTTGGCCATTAGAATTTCCTACCTTTCATGTGAGCTTAGCTTAAGAAGAATTTTTTCTTCCAAAATAAATTGTCTAACATTTCTAATCTATCTAACTTTCCTTACTTCCAGAAGTCACTGTTACCTTGTTATTGAAGTTGATTGTTTTGTACTAATTAATATCTCTACACATGCTGTATTGTATAATACGAATTGAAAGCTCTGTAGTTTTGTAGCTGGAAAGTTACCTGAATGGTCTTGGTGCTCCTTAATGATTGGGATACGAGATCCTCTGAGGAACTTTAAGTGATAAGAGAAAGGACTGGTAAATATGACTCTCACTACATCTTCATAATGGGTTGAAATGAGTTCTGTCATATTTTCTTCATCTGGAAAAGCTATTACTTTTCTTCCTGCCATTACAAGAAAAACATTATTGCTATAAATGATTTACTAAAAACAATGACTCTGGGAAACCAGATTCTATTCCTTCTAATACATTTGTTTTCATAAAAATGAACCCAAGTTACACAACGATCTTAAATCACTCAAAGTAAGGATGAGAAGAATACATTTCTAACATTCTAAATAACATCAGAAGGAATACATGGAAATTAATTTTCTTTCATGGTCTCCAATTAATTAGGCAGGTAAGTGACATAAAATATCATAACATTCCAAATAGACTATTAACAGAAAAATTATTCATCTAAAATCCTCAAACAGTGTAAAATAGCGAATTGTATATAGCCCAACTAGCCCTGATTTGCATTAGTGGAAGTAACTATACAAGTTTATTTTTTGCAAAAAAACCCAATTATGTATGATTAACATATCCCAGAAGAGTATAAAGTTCTTAAATAGTAGAATAGCAAAGTGGGTGTCACTAACATAATTTCTATTTTCCACAGATATTGTGTTCAACTCTATAATAAATGTGTGTATAAAATTTTATACAAATATATGTTAAAAACTGAAAGAATGAAAAGTGAATACTTGTTTCTTCATTGCAATGGGTATTTGTGTAAAAGGGGAAGACCAGACATCAGGCATTCTTATAAAAATGGATCTTAACCCTTAGTGCCTATCCTAAATCTGTGGGATACTTGACAGGATACCAAACATTTGTTCCTCCATCATCTTAAAGATGCTGTGTTGATTGTGAGACTAAACTCTAAAAATATGGGACATGGTAACTGTCTAACAAATATTATCATTGCATTTGCCTGGGAATATTCAGAAGCACAAGTTCAGAACACTGTGGACCTCAGCAGGACATCCACCAAAGACAGGATGTGTCCAACACATCTCAGGATGGGGTGAAGGTGAGCCTTCAGTGGACATTCACATCAGGACACAATCTGGAATAAGAAGTGGATTCAGCATTGGTAGGTAAGAGGTATTGTGTAGTGTTGCAAATTTAGGTGTAAGGAGTGCTATGATGTTTGGTGAGGTGCCACAGGAAGGTAAGTTTGGGACAGTTCACATCCACAGGTTCGCAGTGTACACTGATGCATGGACAGGAAGGAAAGCCCGGCATCATCTGGGAACTGAGGGCCACAGAGACTCTACATAGTAGGTGCTTGCATTTGTGCTACAGTGATCGGGAACTTCTGAATACGGAACTTGCTTTTTGGGGTCAGAATTCAAAGCAAATTTAATGGTTACATGGACCAGTGTGGATCTATGGACAGAGCTGTCTAAAAAGGGAAAAGTGGTTATATTAATTTCCAGCAACTTGTATGAAAGTCTGCAGGTCACCTAAGAACAGCGCTCTTTGAGGGGGATTCTGATACTCCAAGGTAATTTCAGTTTCCTTCTGTGACATTTTGATGCTCAAATTTAAATCACATTTATGGAGTAATCTTCATGGATGATTTTTTTAGGGTTTTTTTCTCATTTTATGTTAAAGAACACTATCAGATATGCATATGTACTTGTAAAAAGAAAAATAATCTGTGAGCTTTATTCTCCTGATTTCCATTCGTCCTTCTACTAAGCCTCTTGAGATTTAGGGGTGACATCACACTTCCTCTTTTCTTTCCATTATGTGGTTTGGAGGTATTGTCATGGGGACTGAGATCCTATGAACTGGAATATGAGAAAAGATATGCTTTTCTTCCATGAGTGTTGCTAATCTGATTAGAAGTAAGTCTTGAAACTAAACTAACAAGTCTAGAATAAGTACAGTTGGTAATTACGTTTTTACTTAAAACTATATGTGTCAGGATTCTTTCACTTATCAATGAAAGGTTCAAGATAAATAACATGCTATTGAAAAGATACTATAAAAGAGGATAAAGATGGCTTACAGTTGCTTTAGGATTTATACAGAGTGCTATAATTACATTAATCAAAAGTTCTTTGAACCAAGCTCAGTGTTATTTTAAAAAGAGAAAAAAAATTATGGCCAAGTTCTATTTGCAGTGATAATGCTCATCTTACATATTCACGGATAGCTACTCAACTGTAAAATAACTCAACTGTGGACAGGATTTGTTTGTTTTTTGTTTCTGTTTCTTTGAGACAGGGTCTCACTCTGTAATTTAGGCTGGCCTTGAACTCACTACGTACTCCAGACTGGCCTTGAACTCGTGGCAATCCTCCTGTCTCAGCCTCCCCAAGTACTAGGATTACAGACATTGGCCACCACACCGGGCAGGAAGAACAGACCTTGAAACATAGAATACACCTAGAAGGAACCTTCACATTTGAAAAGGAAAAATCTTTTGGATGTTAAGGAGTGATTTAATTTCAAATTCAAGAAAGGGCATTGATAAATGCTTGTTAGCCAAGAACACAACCAAACACCTTCAGACTTCTAAATGTTACTTGAACAGCAAGGGTCTCATTTTAGTATCAACAAACCCCTAAACACTCCAAAGTTTGAAAATCCAGTCTTGTGTTTCAAAAATCTGTACATAAGTTAGTTATTTACATTGTTTAGAGAATGAGTGGTATAAGCACTCTTCTCCCTGGCTTTATTTTGTTTGCAGATAATGATTTGTAGCCCTTTTCTGTAATCAAAGGAAATTATATTGACATTCTGTATTACCTGGTAGTTTTGACAGCAAACATTTTATTAACTATAAATTAATGGTATATGTTTGTGACCAAATTAAATGCAGAAATTCCCCGATTTTATATAAAACTTACCCGTCATGAAGGAGGCAGAAGAGACTTTATTCATTATCCTTTGAGTTGTTTTATTGAAAGGTGTGTATGCAATCACAAATGCGGAATCATTAAATGAATCTATACGTCCCAGGTCTACAGGAGGCATTGATGAAAAATCATAAACTTCATGAAGTGTGTAAAAGGTGCACAAGATCAATAGTAAAAATGCTGAGTACAACCATTCCTACATACTCAGAGAGAAAGAATGAAGAAAATAATGACAAATAAGTCAGTCACAATCCGTTTTGTCATATAGCTGTGCTTTTGTTTGGCTACATTTCCAATTCATCTCCTGTAGTGTGTGCTTGTTGACATATGCGAAACACAGAGGTTGAACAGTGTCACTAATTTCAATGAATTTTCCATAGAAGTGAGGTTGATTGCTCTCTAAAGCTTGCGCCTGTGCATATATTGGATTCTAATGCATATCAAAAGCACTGACAATTGGGCTGTGATCAGAGGCTTAAACTTTATGCACCAATATGTTTGATTTTACTGTAAGTGTATGTGACACATGACAGTTCTAAGGCATTTTTCTTTAGAAATAATTAATACCTTGGTTACATTTCAAGACTGCAGGATTGAAAAGTTAAAAACTGCGGGGACCTTAGAATACTGGCCTGGTATGGTAGGTATTAGGCCTAGAAACCTGTAAACTACAAATAACAAATCACTTTTCAATTTTTTAATTTCCAAAGTATTTGGCCTTACAAAGAAGTTCACTGAATATGTGCTTAGCACAATCACAATTTGAACAACAAATGCTAACTAGTTATGCCTATCTGATACTTAAATCATGCAAGATTATAAGAAATAATGATTTTTTTCCTCCACCCTATTGTATCAACTCTCTGAAATCTCTATTTTCTTAAGAAACCAAATGCTTATTTTAAAAAAATAGATCAAAAACTAAGTCCTTGTTCCCAGACATTGCATCTATTGGGTCAAATGTTTATCATTCCTTCAATTTACCATCATCTTTATCTTAATTCACCACCATCTTCATCTTAGCATTAACGAATACAACACTAATATTTAAATGCCTTCTTAAGCTTTTAAAATATTTATTGAATTTCAATTTCTGCCTTCTTTATTATATTTAGTCCTTAATATATTGGCTCCGCCTTCACTGCAAAGAAATGTGGTTTATTTTTCAGGGCCAGTCTATAAAGAATACTTGCCACAGAGGGAAATGCATTTTAACAGCACACATATGAAAGAACATAAACATTGCATCATACCATCAAAGTGTCCCTTTTCATTCTCTTTTTTTTAATCAAGTTCTTGCAAAATAGGGCCCATGTTTGTTGACACACGCTTATCTTTCTTTTCACCATTTTGCTGTTTAATAAGAAAAAAGGAGAAATAGAGGTTAAGATCTTAATATAAGAAAAGATTTTGTGAAAACAATTCATACCCTGATTACCCCACATTTCCAAAGAGATGTTTAAATTCTGTGAATCCAAATTTAGCCCTTCATCTCTCTAATGCCTTTTATCTCTCCTTCTTCCACATCTCCTTCTTCCACTGTTGACTTTTTCAACAGTGTATTTTCTTAAACATATATACATCTATTCATTCTATAAACACATTTTAATGCATTTGCATTGTTAGATTCTCTGCAATACAAATCTTTAGAAACTGATTTATTTAAAAACAATTTAAGAGATATTTTGTGAGCTTTTACAGAAGTCATTTCACTTATATTAATAGGATGTGAGGCAACTACACAATTTCATTTTCCCTGGGGGGAAAACTTAATCTTCATATTTCTTCTATGAAAATGTTACAATGTTAATATAGAAAACATACCAGATTTTTGGATCCAAATGATTCTGTTCTTTTTGACAATGTAAAGGGGATTATATCATAAATATAATGACTCTCTGTTCACCTGAGACAAGATATCTAGGTGATGAACCTAGAAAAGGAATTGCAGTTATTAGGTATACAATTACCAATCATCATCATCCTTCTTCTCATTTTACAGAAATTTAGTTCCACCTTCTCTGTTTATAATATAATACACAAGAGTAGATATTTCATGACAGTCATGAGTTGAATCAATGTACGTATTGATTTCACAAGTTACCATGGAAAGACCATAATACGTGGTGTGCTGAAGGTGGTGGAAAGAGTTTCCTTGAGAAGAATTCAGAAAGTCTTGAGCTGGATTAAGAACCCATGAGCTTTGACCTATCTTTTTCTGCTTCCTGTCATTGACCATCTGGAAGAATCAAAATGACGCAGGTTATAAAGGAAGTGGTTATAGTCTTAGAGGGCAGGACTGCTAAATAAAAACAAGATGAGTGTGCTCTAGTGGGAGAACTTGGGAATGGAGAGAAATAGTGTTTACTACTTTAGAGCCTTAGATTGAGGAAGCACACAGTGGAATTTGAGTCAAACTTGGGCACTCACCCTCTTACATACTCTTTTCTGATGAGGAGTGCTTCTCACCACGAGCACCACCTCAGCCATTCTATGTTGGGCACATAGAATGATACTATTGAAAGCAATCTTGGTTTTTGATCAGCAAAGAAACAGTAAAGAGAATAAAGAATTTGCTTTAGCAGCTTTTATAGCAATATAAAATTTCTGCAACATTACAGTATATGTTTAGTATTTGTATAATTATTGCTCTGGGAATTAGAAATAAAGTGATTCTTCACAACATGGTTTGAAGGATGTTACTGTGCAATGTTCTGGGGAAATATCATTCTTCCCAAGTTGACAGCTGGGAGAGTTGAGCTGCAGCCTGAGGAAATGGAAGGCCAGGCCCTCTATGGAAGGGCATGTTGTGAATGCAGCTCCTCTCAGCATTTGGGCGGTCCAGTCACCCTGATCCTGAGGGGCAGAGTAACATCTATGATTTCCAAGAATGTGAACCAATGGCACTTCTGCTGTGTGTGTGGGGGGGGCTGTGCACATGTGGTTTGAGTGGGTAAATGACTTTAGTGAGGAAAAGATGAAGAGATGAAACAAGTTAGATCTGGACCATCTTGAAAGGAGCCCCTGAGCAGGAATAATCAGGAAGTGGAAGTACAGTGGTAGATGAGTCCCTTCCTGCAACAGAAGCATCAAGTTACACTCAGGAATTCTCACTTGTATGAAAGTGTTCCTGAGGGGAAGAAGGGTCTTCTGAAAAGTTGGTGCACATGTCAGTCAAGGATCTCCAGATAAATGGACAATAGGGTGTGTGTGTGCATATATATATATATATATATATGTATATATATAGCTATCTATTGATATCAATATACATTAACTTTAACAGAAAAGAGAGATTAATTGATTTTAAAGAATTGGGTTCATCCAACTTCCAACTGTGGGGTAGCAATTTTAAAATCTGAAGTGAAGGCTACCAGGCTAGAAACTGAGGAAAGAGTTGGTATTGAATTCTTAAGTCCAACTTTTGCAGGGCTGCAAGCTGGAAATTTAAGCAAGGCTTCTAGGTTGGAATCTTGAAGAGAATACCATATTCTCTTGGAGAACTTCAGCATGTGTTTTCTACGCCTTCACCTGATTAAATAAAATTCACTCACCCCTGGGATAGTAATATGCTTTCTCAAAATCTACTGCCTTAAATATTAAGCTAAGAAAAGTACCACTTTTGCAACGTTTACACTAGTATTTGACCAAACAACTGAGTACCAAAACTTGGCCAGGTTGACACACAAAAATAACCATCAAAGTGTGGGACTTTATACAAATTTTTTTGCAGCAGACACTGTATGTATTTCCCAAGAGGAAAAGTTTCAGTGCATGGTTGATTTTTACGTCTTCTAATAACCCCAATCAACGACTCCTACACAAATATGACGTGCTTGGCATTTCCTGGAAAGTTTGTCTATAAAGAAGAACAAATGTTTATAATATATTCATAAAAGGTTATAATTGCATAAGAAAATAGATTTCTTAGCCTGAATTACAAAAAATATTATTTTATAAAGAACATTAATTTTATGCAAAGCATGACAGGGATGGCTTATATAAATGAAACAGGACTTTAAGGCACAAAACCTGCATCTCCATGCTGACCTATGTCAATTGGCTCTTACATCTTGAAATTAGCTGAAAGTGACCTCTTTTTGTTTTCCATGTGGCTGCAGAATGGCCAGCATAGTTTTTCTGCAACATTGTCACAGAGATAGGAGTAGTGTGTCCCTGTCCAAAGCCCTCGTCTCAGGCATGAGATAGAATCATACACTGGGTGGTGCTATTTCCTAGAGTCAGTGATCAGGCAAGGAGTGCAGGGACAATTTTCAGTGGGAAGCACTTGGCCACTGCAGGCTCAGAGGGTATCATCAGACCAGGAACCTGCACATGGCTGGTTAGCAAGATTAAGAGGCAAGTCTAGTAGAAGCAGGTGATGGAGACAACAGGACAGAAAGCCTACAGAATGACAGCTAGATAGAGGAGGAAATTCAAGAAAAAAAGCCTCAGGTCAGGACGTCCAGGACTCCCATGGGTTGCTTCTGGTATTGTAGATGTTCTTGAGGAGATTGTTGGGCAGGGTGAATCTGCCAAAGGGGTGATCTCCCGATTATGAAATCAGTCACAGCCCAGTGTAGCCTGACAAACTGAGCTGGATTCCCAAGTAAATCAGTCTTAGTGTGTAACCAAGTGCCTTAAACTCTTCTGTGTTCACTTTTCTTCCCTGATTCATATATGCTTTTACATTGAATATATGCTTTCTGAACAAAAAGTAAAGCATAGTCTTGTTATGATAAATTTCATAGTTTACTTCTAACTGTAAAGATGCTGATTTTTCTTCTGCCATGCTAATGTTAAAATCAGAAGAAAACCTTTTGTTTCACCACAACAAAGGAAAACTGTTGATTACAAACAACTCACAATGGCAAAGGAAGTGGACCTGAAATTGAACAGTTGTAATAAACAGTACACATTTCTCAATCTGACTTGCACATTTATATTCCAAGAGTAAAAGATGCAGGGATATATCTTCCATTTCAAAAATATCAGTCTGAGACTGAGAGGCAGAAACAATAAAAACATTTCTCTAAATATTAACAGTAAATACTCTCACAGAGTAAATATATACAAAATCCTGCAAATTGCCATGTAATAAAATCATACACTGTATAATTACATTAGCAAAGGCATTCACATTCAGAGTCACACATCAAATACAGCCAAATCTTTCAGTTTCTTATGACCTATCTAGCAAATTTCCAGTTAACTGGCACATTTCCTCATTTTAAAAAATCTCATGGTCACAATTTTTTAAAAGATACTTATTTGCAGAGTCCTTTTTGTCTGTGCAGTTTATCAGTTGATATTCAGAAATATTAAATTAAGTTTTAATAAATTTCCCCACAGATATTTGATATTTAGTATATGAAACATATTTATAATTGTATAATACAAATACAAAAATTAAGATAAACTTACTTTTGGGGTTTCTGAAGAAAGTGACCTATAAACTCAGTTCATTCTTGGGTCTTGTTTTTTCCAAGAAAATGGTTCACATTTCTTACTGGTCTATACATCTTTCTTATACTTGAACTCTGTCTGCTCTGAAAGCTCCCAATCAGACTGCTTTTTAGAGAGAGCACAGTTGCAATTTTCTTGGCTTGCTGAACATCGAATTCACGTGATCACTCTTGAACAAATTCCTTTTATTGACTTTCAGCCAGTTTCTGCAGCAGAGACCAACAAGCTGTATTTGGTTGGCTGGTTGTTTCAGGATTCTAAAGAGCTCTATTGCTGAGAGAATCCAGTATTTGTAATTTTTCTATGCCCCAGGAGAAATTAGCATACTTCAAAATATAAGATACTAACATTAAACAGTAAAAACTAAAAAGACTAGAGAAAAGGCTTTTATCTCTACCCAGGAGTCCTGGATCTCCTGGCTGATGTGTCTAGTTAAATAATCTAATCATTTTGAACCTCATTCCTTCACCTCATTTTTGTACAGTATTTACTTCTATGAGAGTTTCTCAACCTGAACACAATTGATATCCTGAGCTATATAATTCGTTGGTGTGTTAGAGGGTGGAGGAGGCAGTGACAGAGGAGAAAAGAAGAAAAAGATTAGAGGAAATGCGAAAGCCGAGGAAATGACACACCAGAGTGCTGAGTAGAACACTGGGTCATCAAGTCGGATGTTGAAACACCAGCAATGATGTCAGGAATTATGATGAAGACACTGTGATTTTTTGCCTATGTATTGAGTCCCCAGGAATACTGATTCCACAGGATAACAAGGAATGTGGATAATATACACATATATACAGTTTTGTTGCATTTGGCAAGCATGAGAAATATTTTTTTCTGACAATGCCCAACTTAACAAGTGAAGGAATAAAGAACTGCAGGTTCTGGTTGGGTAGTTTAGGATGGGTGTGGTGGAAAGTCAGAGTCGGAAGATAAAATGTGGCTAAAGAGTATATAGTCTAAGTGATAAAGACAATGAAGTTGGCTAGTTAGAAGGCAGAACATACTATGGCTAGATTTTGAGATTATAAGTTCTCTTTTGATAATGTAAATGAATGACATGAAGAATTGCCAGGAAAAAATTTAAAAATAGTGAGAAAATAATCAATTAGTGAGTAAGCTGAGCTACTCAAAGCGACAGAATAACTTAAGTTTAGTTGAAGATGAAGAATGAAAAGGGCAATAACAAATCTGGATTATCTGATACAAACATTTTTACCTCAATTTTCCACTTTTTCAGTTTTATTTATTTTTTCAATTTTTAATTTTATATTTTATAATCATTGCATTTCTTTTTTTAAAATTTCTTTCTTTTTGTTTTTGTTTTTCTAGACAGGATCTTGCTGTGTGGTTCAGGTGGTCTTGAACTCACTGTGTAGCCCAGGGTGGTCTCCTGCTTCAGCTTCCCCAGTGCTGGGATCACAGGCATGCACCACTATGCCCAGTGGGTACAGTCCTGTTTTTATTTTCATGGACAGTCTTTTTCACCCTTTCCAGTTCACTTCCCAAATTCAGCACCATTAGTCACTGGGCCTCATCTTAAATAAGTGCTCAACGCAAAAGGTCATAAACAAAGCAATGTGGTTCACAAAGGGCATGGAGCTATGTAGATAAGAATGAAAATCCAAATAAGCCAACCATAGCAAAGACTTTGGTCTTGATCAAACAAATTAAAATTTAATATACATTTTTTCATTAAGTTTATTGGTACATTTAAGGTATACAATACAGTTAATGTGAAATAGGAAGAAAAGGTCTAAAGGAGTAGGGGAAGTGGGAGGGATAGGGGAAAGGAAAGAAGGGAAAAGAGAAAATATGAGAAATAGAATATACATTTATTAATGTATATTCATTATGTAAGTCATTATCCAGCCTACAATTAGATCTTATATTTCATTTTACATAGCTCAGAGTATTAAAAAAATTAATTTCCATTGTCACTGTACTTTCTGAAGCTAAATTTGCAAATATTAGTCATGACCTGAGATACACCTATATTTTTGTAAACAAGTAATGTTATCTGTCACATTCTAACTTGTGAAATAAGCAAATAATGATAAGATCTCTGAGGTCCTTTACTATTCAGAATCCTGAGATAGTTGCTAATGGATGAGCTAAGTGTATCCTCAAGTTCCAGGTAAGGAAGATTCAGTGCAGAGTAAGAATTTCTTTCCTTTTAAGCTGATAACATTAACCTCAACATGAACCTTTTCTATCAAGATTCTCAAGACATGGCTTTTCCTTCTGTAACTGGTGGAATACCACCCCTACAAAGTAGGATTTCACTTTATTTCTGGTAGTTGTCGCTACATTTACTTTTGGAGATTTCACTATAGACCTCAGTTAATTGAGTACTTTATTTTCCCTCACAGAAATAATTTACAGACTATTGTGCAACCGAGGCCTCTGCTCTCTTAAAAATATTCAGAGATGTGAACTTCAAACAAAGGTTATTGCAATGTTTACATATACTTCTTGATTATTGATCATTTTTATCGCTAATTTACTAGATTTGTTCCATAAGAACAGTTTTTGTACTGTGGTCCAGAAACCAAAAGTCCTATAAAAAGGAGATTCATGGCCATGAACTCTTCATTTTTTACTTTACCTCAATGCAATAAAATTATCAAGTGGTTGATGTAATAAACAGGTCAACATAGTACAATTTTGAAAATGTCTTCAGATATCCTGGGTTGTCACACTCATGTGGGAATGGGACTGGCATCCAGTGGGTAGAGACCAAGGATGCCACTAAATGTTCTACAGTACACAAACTTTCATCACCACCCAAAAAAGAATTTTGCAGGACAAAATGTTAGTTGTGACACTGTTGAGAAATTTGCATCTCATATAAAATAGATAAATGAAGTATCACTAAAATTATCTATTCATAGTCATTGCAATGTTTCATTTATTAAGCCCACAGGATAAATTATGTTTGCCTTTTACTTCAAATGCTCCAAACATTTACTCAGTACAACAAAAGTCTAGATCTACTGTATAATACAAATCAGAGTGGACCCATCTGAACACATTGTGTCTTGGCTTAAATTGTGTTACCTCTGGCTAGCTTGGGTTCTTGCTTTTAGTAATAATGAAAATTAAAACTAAAGCATAAATCTACAAGGGTGAAAAGTTTTGATTGGAAAGTTAGAGGGACTCTAACTTAGGTAGCTGGAAGGGGCATACTGATACAGGGCTTCAGACAGGCCTACCCACAATGTAAGGTAGCCAGATTTCAAGGATTGGTTTGTGGGCTGGGGTCCCATTGAGTGCTATTACATTCTGGTGTCATAGTTCTGAAATCCTTTTGACTGAGGGGTGGTCTCATTTTCAGATGATGACAACTTCAGGACAATGGCTACAAACTTCATGGCAGGACTAAATGTCCTGGTAATCCTCCGACCTGGTGTCCTCAATCTTAAACAAGGTGAGAATATGTAAACTCAGGGCTTATCAACCTTGTTTTGCCAAATTTTAGACAGACACCCCCCAAATGATTAACATACCTATATGCAGAACTAGAAAGAGACTTGACTCCAGATTAACAGTAACAAAGGATACAAAATGAAACCCAGAACTCGTTTTGCTTTTAGTTACCTATTGGTTATGTGTAGATCCAAATGAAGAGTCATGATTCATAAAAACAACAACAACAACAAAAAACCAAACAGCTTTTAAATACCTAGCTGTTCCAGGAGAATCATGCTTTTAATGAAGAGCAAAAAAGGGGTTAGGATGCTGCCTGTTTCCATTTTTCTTATGGTGGTCTCCAATTATGTCATGACTGCATCGCTTGTACCCAAAGAGGTATTTTGTCCCTCAGTAAGTGTTTTATTTCAAGATAGCAATTTTAATGCAAGATTTTAACTCTCTTGCTTTGAAATTTCCACAGATATAATTTAATAAATCAAAACAAGAGAAAATTTATATGAGTGCCAGTAATAGATAAATTACTATCTCTTGGTTAGACAATTTGGAGATGGTTATAGTGCAAACAGGAAGTAAAGAAAGTATAAACAAGCAGAGTCAACACAGATAAACAAGTAGGAAAATAATGGTGGCACTGCACAATAGGATCTTTGAAAATGGGAACAACAGAAATGAGATGGGGCCAAATATTACAAGCATACATACTGATTTGTCAACCTGAATAAGAAATGCCCTACCAGATTGGATCAGCATAGTTCTGGATATGAAATTGCCATGGATAGAACTCAATAATGGCATATAACTCCAATAAAGGGATTTACTGAAGACAGAAGTCCCACCCCGGGTAGGGTTGTCTCCTGAATGGAATAGAAGGGACATGAAGGAGGAAGGCTGGCTTCTGTTTCTTTGGAGGAGCTCCAGCCTACAGCTTCACCTTGGACATTGTTTCTTGGCTTCCAGCGCAGACCTTTCAGCCTCCTGACATGGACTTGTACAGGACTCTGCAGTGAGCTCCAGGCCTTTGACCTTCTCCTGGATCCTTCATAGCTCCATCGTTCAGACAGCCCTTCTGCACTCTTCCACACCTGACTCTGGGAGCAGCCATTATAAGCCTACCTTGTAAATCCTCATATTTATATATCTTGCATAAGATTTGTTTCTCTAGTGAGCACCGACTGGTACACAAGGGTTAAGGGAGTAAATGAAGACAGAGACGTCAAACTTTCATCCCACTGCAGTCACCCATCAGATTTCTGAGGCTCAAGTGAAAAGTCAATGTTTTCAGCAAAAGCAGCCTTTAGATCCCCAAGAAATAATCTAGGCAACTGTTATCAAAACCTAGACTTCAGAGGTGTTTGAGAAACTATAATGTATTACCCTGCTGTGTGATCTTTACAATTAGTGATATTTAAGTCTAGTAAGAGCAAGTGGAACTAGAGGATTTATTTACTTTTTTTTCTTCTGTAATGATTCACGTGTTCTGTTAAACATTTTGCTTCTGTGATTTTATCATGGTCCCATGACAGGTTTGTTGAGAAAAGCACAAGGGTAGAGAAGTAACATAGCATGCTAGAAGTGGTAATGCTTCATGGTGTCCAGGGGTTTGTTTTGCTCTCCTATCCTTCAGCCCCAGCATGGTGGTCCCTAAGTGTCTTAGTGGGAATGGTCACCCTCGTAGGGTTCTGTTCCAGTAGAGGACTGGGGACAGCTCAAAGGTCTCTGGCAATTGCACCCTGCATGAGAAACACTTCTTCCAGGTTTTTCATCTCACCTTTTTCTTGGTATCAACTACTACATTAGTCGTTGTAATGCTATTTATTATAAAAACAACAGCAAATACTCAATAATCTCAGTAGCTTCATAATACCAAGTAGTTAGTCACGGTTCCGTTTTTCTCCTTCTGTCTGTTGTCTGTCAAATACTATAGGACACTCACATTCCTCCTCCCGTGCCTCCCCCATCTTCAAACATAGACACCAAGCCTCAAGTTTTCCTCTTACCTTGAACTTGCATGACTTCCCCTGCTGCCACTATCTAAAGAAACCATTTCCATCTTTAAGGGACCAGGAGACTAAATCACATAATCTAATCTCTCCATGCCCACCCAGATAACCTTCCGTGTTAATGTGAATTGTGTCACACATTACAACAGACACAATGGGGCAATATCACATCATATCCACCGGGTCTAGAGATTAGTAAACCATTTTAGAAATTCTGCTTCCCAAATAAAAAATATAAACAAAAATAATTATCTCGATGTTATTACGAGGCTTGCATACAATAGTCAATATAGACACAAAATTTAGCATATAATGTATTCTTAGTCTTCTTATAAATGAAATTAACATTGCCATTATCTTATTATGCTTCCAAAACTGTCAAATTTCTGAAGTTCTGTGGCCTAAATCTAAGGTTTTAATTTCTTTTATAGGACTGATAGATACAAATATTTTTCTTAAAAGATTCTCACTCAAATTGTTAGCATTTTTGCTTTGTTTTTTTAGCCTGAGAAATATGCCCACAGGATATTAAAGTGATGTGCTACACACTTCTTTGCCAGCTGTCATAATATAGCATTATATACACTTTGTCATTTTAAAAAAGTGCTTCACTAAAATGCTTCCTGATCTAACAGAATTTTCATGGTACAATTGAATTAAGTCTTAGAAAGTTGTGATTTATTTAGGGGGAAAGACTTTTAATACAGTATTTGCACTATTTGGCTTATTGCAAGGAACATTTATTCTAGTACCAAGGTAAGTAAAGTGAACTGTAGTTTTCAACAGGTGGTAAGTCCCCCTTTTGAAATAAGAAAGCTGGGGCCCTTTGCTCAAGCTCTCCTGTGAGTGGAGTGATGCCAGTGTGGTTTTCATGAACTAGAAAGATTCAAGAAACACTAGAATAAAAGTACAGGTTTTCCATATAACTGCCTTTGAATGTTCAGATAGCTAGAAACAGTAATAGTGGTAATAAAACAGAAATGGTACTACATTAAATGTACAATTTATTGTATTGATTTCAAGGTGTTACATGGTCAGGTGTAACACATTTTAAGGTATTACATGGTTAGGCTTAGGGTTAGTGGTATAGGTCATACTATATATAGGTATGGTAAATTAAGACCAATGAAATAATGAAGTTTTAGTCTGTAACAGAAAAGTACAACCTTTCATCTCATATATATATATATATGGAAGGTTTCAAGTTTGCACGTAACAATACATCATAATATGTCCCATTAACTTGGAACATTCAAATTTATATTGCAAACATGTATCTTAACAGATTTCAAATTCCTTTCATAGTCACAATAGAAAAAACAATATTCTACAAGCTAAAATCTGAAAATGATTTAAAAAAAGAATCAGAGAACTAAGAACTGCTTAAAAAAATGAAAATTACAAAAAGCAAAATCTGTGCCATTAGGTAATCTCTTTCCCTTAATGTCAGTATTATGTCTGATTGTACACTTAACAAAAAAGATAAGAAAATATTCAATATTTTAAGTTCATGGAAAGAAAAGTAAGTGGTCTTTGTATCATCCTCAGACACATAAACAAATATATCATGAATGCTGGTTTAAATAACCCTATAAAATGGGATGTGGCTGGGTGGCATGGTCTAATCTCAGGCTTCAGTGCCCTAACTTTATCCACCAGCCCCACTATATTATTGAAAAAAATTAGCACATGAGTTTCAAAAGTAATTTGTGCCATATCTGAGATAAGGCCTAGTAGTGCCATAGAACATTGTCGTAAAAAGTGTCATGAGCTTTAAGAGAAGCAGAGCATGAAGCTTTAGGGCTCCTCCTGTGGGAGGAGCTTCCACTTCACAGAGGGATCCAGTTCCTCTTCAAAGTCATACAGTTCCTGCTCTTTGGAGAGCTCCAGGAAAAGCTGTAATGGAAGAAAAAACATAAAGGAGAGGGATGTCAGGCTGCCTTCTATGGCATCAACCATGTGCACAAGGTAGCCTTTGTGGGCACTTGGATTTCATGGGTGACAGAAGATCACTGAGATGGACCCACCTGCTCCAGGGTGGACTGCGAGAGGCTGTACTCCTCCAGGTCAAAGCTCTGTTTAACTGCACAAGGATGAATATACATTAGGTGCTTATATATTTTTTATTTGGAGAATTTTACTTTGTCAAGGTCAAAACATTGACCTTAAATATAAAATATCTGATCACAAATATTTTTGTACTAAATATGGGAATCCAAATGCACTATAAATAGTTCAGTAGGATGGAAATACTGTCCCACTTTCTTAGAGTTTTGATGGAAGCACCAGAAGATTGGAAAACTCTATTAGAAGCTGCAGAGCTTTCAAGGAGGTGCAGCTAAGGGATGGTTTCCTCTGAGCTGGAAAACTACCATGTTTATCTCTTTCCCAGCCCTCATTCTTCTCCAGAGGCTGCCTTGAAATATGTCTTCTAGTAGATTCTACCAATGGAAAGCTTAGCAGAAGGGACACGAGACAAGGGGGGCTCATGGCATTTATTCTTTCACTCCCTGCCTGACACCAAGTGTATCCCTCGATGGACAGTCACTATTTGTGTCAAGGTGGCAAATTCTGCATGATTCCACTCCCAGGTTCCAATCACCATTTCTGTGTTTTGTACCTTTACCTAAGGCAATGACAGTCTTGCTGTTTCTAGCCTTGAGATATTGCACAGTTACTGCACTCTTACACAGGAGACCCTGGCGTCACACTACAGCTCTGATGATCAACTTTTGCTCCTTATTATCTCTTCTCCCTTCCCCTTTCACTGCACCCTGGAGAGACACAGAATATCAGCTTATCAGTCAAGAAGAGAAAAGAGTAAAAAGAGAGACAGCTGACCATGCCATCTTTCCAGCTGCAGATCTCCAAAGTAGGGCAAGTCTGAGCTGGGAGAGGCATGTAACACTCAAGTTTTGCTGGAGTTTGTATGACTCAAATGTGATCTGATGTAGAAGAAGGATCTATGCAGCCAGAAAAAGAAAGTGCCACAAGATGTGCACTTTGCTTGCACAGTACCGGGCCTAGTCAACTCCATAAAGTCCATATTGCTGCTGAGAATGTAATGATGTCTAATAACAGTTTGAGAAAAAAGCTCTAGTTCATGTTTCCGCATTTTGTACATTGTGTCATATTCATGTAACTAGAGTAAGAAATTATGGTTAAAAGTTTTTTCCCCAAAATAAAAAGCTCAGTTTTAATAAATTAAGCAGAACAGAAGCAATTGGGAATAGGAGAGAACATTTTTGAAAGCAGAAATATTAGGGCCTTTTAAAGAAATGTTCAATTGTATTCTAGGGAGGCAGTTTTTCTCCATCTCTCTGCTGCTAATTCATTACAAAACACATGAGAAACCACTGTGGAAATCCTTCGCGCTGGAATGATGCAAAACTGGCCATGAAGGAAAAATGATCAGTATGAAAAACTAACCCTTCCAAGGAGAAGCCTCTCCTTAGGAATTGGGAAGCCTGTGGTCTGCATGGTTTTGCAGATAGGTAAGAAGTCAGAAAGTACAGCTCAAGAGCTCCAGGGAAAATATGTGACTCACTGGGGTTAGTACCCGGACACTGATACGACAGGCAGAAGCTACGCTGAGTGAGATCAATGCAATCTGTGAAAAGCAAATGCAGTGCCTAAAAAGAGCCACAGATTAGCTCACTCAAACAGAGAGGAACCATCTCACCAGTGTCAAATGCTACCCAAGAAGACCTCAAAACAAAAAACAAATTTCTGTTTTTCTGTTTGTTTACGTTTTGGGACACTCCAGCCTTGAATGTCAGTGGTCTCTTTCCTCCAGAGCTTTGTTGGGCCAGGGCAACCTCAGCTCCAATAACAGTTCAGTCAGATCATTCTTTCTTGTGGGGACTGACTGTGCAGTGTGGAGTGTCTAACATCAAGCCTGGCCTCCGTTCACTCGAAGACTGCTGCACCCTGTCTCCCTACCTCTAGGACTAATTATCCCCACACTTGGTCAAATCACCCCTTTTCACAAACCATTGCCTTGGAAGTCTTAGTAATTTATTTATGGTAAAAAAATTACAATTCTAGGTTTATGTGTTTTTTAATTCTGGTTTGCGTTTCTTCTATTTCTCAAAGTCTGATCTCTAAACAATCACTTACCGATCTCTAATTTGGAGAAAGTCTGTGATAAAGGTTGTACATCTTCAACAGGCAACTTGTAGACCATCAGAGAGGAGTACCTGAAAAGTGAATAATGAGGCTGAGCTCCAGATTCCAAGGTCACAACCTCCATTGGTGCATGTCTTAAACAGAGAATAATCTTGAGAATAATCTCTTGAAACATACATGTATGTATGGTCTTGGAGACAACCATAGAGGTATAAATGCTCTTTGATCAACTAGAGGTCAATCTACTAAGAGGAGAATTGGGAGACAGGGGAAGAAATCAATAGCATGAAGCCTTAAGAATGAAGCAAACAGGACTACTTTTCCATGGCCTTAACATGAAGATAAAACCATTTAAGTAAATATTACTTAACCTATTAACCTACCTGAGCCTTAACTGGTATTACCGAAGATAATAAAAATTCTAGGAGTTACAATCCACTGAGCTTTGACTGATGCTGCTTCTGTGGTATGGGCTTTGTACAGGGAATCTCCTTTAATAGGGGATGGTTTTGCTGTCTAGAAAGGGCCACTGAGAAGATGGAAGCACATGCACACACTAGGACCTGGCCTGTTGCAGCGCTCCTATGAATGCTCATTCCCTTACAAGATAATGCTCAGTCCCTAAATCAGTAGTTTGCTATCTCATTCTTCTCCTGTAGTAGCCTTTAGAATGAGACCTTTCTCTAGTTATTAGAGTACTGACAATTAAAAAACAAAAAACAAAAGAATAAGAGGAAAAAGGTCTTCTTCCTCATCACTGTAACTGAAAATCAACCAAAGACCAAGATTGGGCAACACGTGTGTTTACCTTTCCTGCCTAGCAGCCTGGGGGAAGAGCCTCAGGATCTCTTCATGGAGGGGCTCCACCTGCGTGAGGGTCCTCACCTTCATCTCCAGCAGGTAGTCTTTGCCAAATTTACTCTTTAGGTGTTGGGTGGAACCGATACACCTGGAGGTCAGAAGTGGCAGTCAAGAAGGTAAGGGAGCATACTCTGACCAGTGCCGTCCAGCCTCTGGAGGCCAAGGCCACAGCACCCCCAGAGCCAGAAGCAGCATCTCCAGCTTCTCACAGAGGAGGTGTGCTGTGACCTGTGGGTCCAGGGTCGGTCTGCAGAGCCCTCACCTCAGCCTCCCGGACACCATGATGGCTATGCGATCACAAACAGCCTCGGCCTCCGCCATGTAATGGGTCGTCAGGAGGGCGCCCCTCTCCGCGTGTCTAAAGGTGGCCCTGATTGCCTGCCTAGAATTAGGTTAAAGGAAAATAAATAAAAGTACTGTCCAAGGTAGGGTAGAAATTTTTAAAAAGAAATTTCCCTTTTCACACATATGCAACAGTTAATGAATTCAGAGTTGACTCAAACCAGGATGATGGTAGGGATAAGAAGCAGAGAAATAACCAAATTATTGGTTATAATTTGGCAACTGGTTTGGGCTGAACATACAATATGGTATTGGGTAAAAGTTATTTAGCAACTTTCTGAGTTTGAACAGTGTTTCTGAGAAGGCAGATGGAAGACAGAAAGTGGAACTTACTAAAATGTGTGATAATCACAACAAGTACTAAAAGGTACAAAATGGCAGAAATTTCCTAAAATAATTAAAGAATATATTGAGGATTTGGAATGTTTCCTTTACTCTCCATATGAGTTTTATGTTAGGTGATGTTGCAGAAAGAGTTAAAGTTTAGTAACTGATTGATTTGACTATGCCCCATGCATACCCAGAAGACTTATGAAGAAAATAAAATTCTTAGAATGGATATTTAGTTGAAAGAGTATATCTTTTTCTCCTCAATAAAAACTGATCGTAGGGCTATTTTTTCCTTAATGTTGCTTTTTTTCATAGTGGATGAGTGACTTATCCTTTTTCAGTAAATAATGATTTTGAAGGCATTTACTAAAGGAGCCATTAATACACATAGGGGCTACACATGTATTTCCTCACCACATCTGCTGCTGGCCCTCGGGGTCCATCCCAGTGGATGGCTCATCCAGAAGCACCACTGATGGGTTTCCCAGGATGCTCAGCACAAAGCACAGCTGGAACAAGAGGGACAGCCTGTCAGCGCCAGGCTGTGGGTGAATAGAGCCACACCAAGCCCTTGTATACCTTTCTCTTTATTCCCTCTGACAAGGTCTTCACAGGTGTCTTCAGCTGGTCCTGCAGCTTGAGGGCTTCCACCAACCTGAAGGAAACAGAGTGAATCAAACTTCATTACCCAGGAGCAATGAGGATTGGATGTAGGAGAACAAGCAAATCAAAACATTATAGTGGAGAAAAGTAAAGAGTCACCAGGATGGTCACTAACTGTGAAACCATTGAGGATATGCTACGGTTTAGATGTAGTTTGCCCCCTAAAGGGTCACGCATTGGGAGATTGGCAATGTGGTGACCGTAGGAGTTGGTGTGGACCTTTAAAAGATGGAGCCTAGTAGAGAGTCCTGAGGTTGTCTAGGTCACTGGGGTGTGCCTTGAGGAGGAGTTGGGGGATCTCCCTCTGTCTCTGGGTTCCTGTCTGATCATGTGATCTCTCCCACTCACACACACTCCTGCTATGACCCATCATGGCTGGGTCCTCATCAGAGGTTGAAACAATGAGGCTGCCCAATCTTGGATTTTCACTTTCTAAACCATGGACTAAGTCTCTTTTCTTTGAGAGTCACTAGCTTTAGGTATTTCATCATAGTAAGACAAAACTGAATAATGTAGATATTTTATGACTCTTTCTTGGATGTCATGCTCATACTTTCAATGGCTTCTTCCCATATTAAGAATAATCAGTAACCATTTTTCCTCTAGGCTTAGAGTTAGAGAAAATGATATTGATCTGGGTACTAGATGATCAAGACTTTTCCCACAAGCAAGGGATCATTTATTAGAAACTCGTATCTTTAATTTTGTGTTCTTGAGTTTTGTTTGCAACACCATTAACATCACATCCCCCCAAGATAAAATGCATGTGGTTCGCTCACGTACTGTGTAATGGTGACCGTGGCATCCCTTTTCTTCAGCCCTTTCACAGCAGCATATACTTCCAGGTGTTCCCTCACTGTCAGGTTGGGCCACAGCACATTCTCCTGAGGACAGTACCCCAAGAACTCCTGGGTGTCCCCTTCACTGCTCCTTTTCAAAATCACCTAAACAAAAGAAGTTCATTTTCTAGTTCTGTTCAGAATTGTGTGTGTATGTGCATGTGAGTGTATACTTCAGGGAGTTCCCTTCATGTACATACATGGGTGCTAAGGGTATAAAAGTAAATAAATACAAAATTTTAAAAGTTACTAAATATAGCTCTGGGAAAATTACAAACCACAATAATTTAAAAGGCAATATTTCATATTGTTATATTCTTCCATTATAGTTCACACCTACTACCAGTTTCATTAGTAAGGTTGAATTCCAGGTGGCTTATTTGGTGGTTCATCACCTGACTTTATTCACTGATCTGAAAATTCAAAAGAATAGATACTTGTTAAGGATTCTGCTTCCCCAGTCATAAATAGTTATAAGTATAGGATCTGACTAACAATAAGGCAGTGGTTCTCAGTCAGGGACAATCTTCCTCCCAGAGTACATTTAGTAATATCCGTGGATATATTTGGTATCACAACTTGTGTTTATATCTGTGGTGGGAAGGGTGCTACCCGCACCTGGTGGGTAGAGGTCAGGAATGCTGCTAAACATCCTACTACACACAAAAATTATCCAGCCCATTTTAAGGTTGAGAAATTCTGAACTAAATAATATATGAAAAGCCTTTACCATGATGGTACAAAGGAACCCAGTTAATTTATGCCAACATTCGTTATTTTTATGAGCCAGGCTCTGTGCTATCCAATAACTTAAATAGATAATATATACTCCATGCTTGCCATATGCCAGAATCTAAGCATTTTATATATTTTGAATTACATTGTCTTTACAGAAACCCTACATATGTTATGCGTTAACTTCATCATTACTGTTTTACATAGGAGAAAATGCACACACATGTGGATTAAGAAATTTTAAGAAGAGAATATGATGACTGCAGCTGGAATCAACCTTCAGAGCCCGTGCCCTTAACCTTGATGCTATATTGTCTCCCCAAATACAAAGCAGGAGAAAACAACTTAGCTTTGCCTCATAGAATTTGCATTCTAGAAATAGAAACAAAAAATTAACAAGTAAATACATAAATGGACTAATTAAGTCCTCTTCTTAATCCATTCAAGGAAGCAAATGTTCCTAAAAATAACATGGAGAATTTAATGTAGCAAAAAGTAGAGCCTTGTAGAAAGTTCTGAGGTTGTCAAGGTCACTGGGGTGTGCCTTGAGGAGGAGTTGGGGGATCTCCCTCTGTCTCTGGGTTCCTGTCTGATCATGTGATCTCTCCCACTCACACACACTCCTGCTACGACCCATCACGGCTGGGTCCTCATCAGAGGTTGAAACAATGAGGCTGCTCAATCTTGGATTTTCATTTTCTAAACCATGAGCTAAATGTCTTTTCTTCATGAGTAATCAGTAATTAGGAAAAGGTCTTTTAGGGAGGTAGATTTTTTAGTGATGAGGTGATAACTAAGCACATGAGGGCAGGGCACACCAGTAGATCAAGCCCAAAGAAACTGCAATGCAAAGGTGACAGAAAGCCAATCTGGCAAAGGGTACAGGATATGAAAGGCTGCCAACAGAGCCCATGCCATGCCAAGCCTTTTGCAGCCATGGTAAAAATTTTTGAATCAATTTTAAGTCAGAGGTTGTAATCTGGAGAGTGACAAGGCATCATTTGCATTTTTAAAGGACTGCTGTAGCTGCTCTGTAAGGTTAAAAATGAAAATGGAAAGACAATTTAGAAAATGCTTGTAGCAACCATCACCACCTCACAACATTCCTTCTCCACACTCCTTCTGACTTTTACCTGGTATCAAATGTCAAGAGCATTTTCCCTCTGAAATTGTAGTCCTTAGGTCTCTAACCCTCATTTTACCCAAATTGGACTAGCCAAGTAAGATGCATGTATTACTGGTTTTTTGCTTTGGAATTTTGACAATTATCAATGTTTTTCTTCCATATAATATCTATGCTCTTAATAGATCCTGAGTCTCTTAGCACCAGCCCTGCATTATGACTGTGCTTCAAGAACTTCAATGGATTTACGGTGCTGTCTTCTGCGGGCAATTTCTCACCTATTACTGGCCACATCCTTGTATCCAATGGGCCAAAATGTGCCCCAACAATTACAAGGAAGTTTCTGTTGCATATGCACCTTGTAGAGACTTATGCAGTTCTACTTGCTAATGAACTCATTATTACAAAATGTCACATAGAATCTTTAATTACAACACATAAACAGAAAAGTTATTAAATATGAAGATTCATGACTATAACCACATGAGCAGGCCTTATCATTATTCTCACAGTGGTTTCTGGTGTGAAATTGGATTAGATAATTCAATTTAACAAGTTCTAGTTATAGATAATTCAACAAAACAAAGACTTCTGATCTCAGCAATATATATTTCCCTTTAATAGCTCTATTTTTTCACCGAGTATAGAAAACAATAGACTTTCTCATCAATCAACTATTTTTGGAATTCGGGAGAAAAATTTTTAATCAATCCTCTTCATTCAGTGCATAAGTCACACAAATTGCTTATGGACTATCCAAATGTTTTTATGATTGCCATCAATATTCATTGTAAAATATTTGTTCTAGGGAACATTAATGACCATATTTCTATGAGTTTTACTGACCTGCCCTGCAGTTGGTTTTATATCTCCAGTTATCATTTTAATCATTGTACTTTTACCAGCTCCGTTGTGTCCCAAAAGCCCTACAACTTCACCTGAAAGAAATAGGTATGCATAGATAATTACAACAAAAATAAAAGCAAGCCAGGCACGGTGTCACATGCCCGCAACACCAACCCTCTGGGAGGCTGAGCCAGGAAGGGTGCAAGTCTGAGCCCAGCCTAGGCAATAAGACCTTGTCTCAAAATAAAAACCTAAAAAAGGGATGGGGATGTAGCTCAGTGTGAAGGCCCTGGGCTCAATCTCCAGTAACACAATCAATCAATCAGCCAATAGCAAACACCGTTTGTGGACCCTAACTGTCGAGCACTATGTGAAATGTGCTATGTATCTTATTTCACTTATTCTCCCCCCATACACACACCTACTGTTTATTACATGGTTCATATTTTCTTTCTCAAGTGAGGAAGCTGAGACTTATAGAGCATACATAATTTGCCTAAGGTCATACAGCCTATAAGAGGCTGAGCTGGAATTTGAAACAAACTTTCCAAAGCTTGTTGCACTTAACAAGCACTTCTGTAACATGTGCTATTTTTAGGAACGAAAAATGTGTTACTATGCCTCAGGCAGTTCCCTTAGGTTATGAAGTTACACTACTTTACAATCTATACAGGGCTGACGTGTAGCTCAGGGGTAGAGCACTTACCTAACATGTGTGAGGTTCTGAGTTCAATCCCCAGCACCATAAAAATGTAAACGTTAATGTATATTTGAAAAAAGTAAACAGAACCTATATCATTGTTTTTAACAGAAAAACTGGCTCTTTTGTTGTTATTGTTGTTTTTTTGAACAAAACAGACACAGAATCTTCATGTGCAAAGCAAAACTGTAAGTATAAGTGTGGTTTCTAAGCAGGAAGGAGCAGCCTTAGTGTGATGACGAGTCGGCTGCCTTTTCTGTTCATCACTAGATAACTCCAGATTCAGATACTCTTCATGCCTTAGAAAGATCCAATCTTTAGAGGCCAAGATCGCTCTAATAGCAGAACTGTTGTTTCCAACCTTTTTTAACACAGAAAGAGACGTTTCTTGTGGCAATTTTTTTCTTCCCTCTGGAAAAGCAATTTTTCTTTTTGCCTGCATATTCCTTCCGGAGACAGCTGGCAGTGATAACTGGTTTCTGGAAAGACGAGACAATAGTAATGGGACATTATTCTCTCCTTGAATTAAGAATACTCCATACTCAGATTCCTCAAAAAAACTAAAACTAGAGGTTCCATTTGATCCAGCTATTCCTCTTCTCGGTATCTTCTGAAAAGAATTAACCACAGCAATATATGCACATCCATGTTTATGGCGGCACAGTTTGTGATAGCTAGATCTTGGAAACATCCCAAATGCCTATCAACTGGTGATTGGATAAAGAAGATATGGTTTTTTTTTTAATACAATGGAGTATTACTCTGCCATAAAGAAAGATCATACTCTTAAGTGAAATAAATAGAACATACATGTGTAAATACTGAATTGTTTCTCTGGAGTGAGATATGGAAAGTGTAAATGAAGACCAAAATGGATAAGATATACTGTGAAATAAGAAGAAAATGTTTAAAGGGGAAGGAAAACTAATGGGGGGAAGGGAAGGAAAGAAGGGAAAGAAAAAAAGAGAAAAGAAGGAAAAATGGAGACGAAGCTTTTGTAAATAGGGAGGGATGGAGAAGTTGAAGGGAGGGAAAGGGAATGGGAAAAAATAAAAACCAAGCTATATCAAAAATTCCCTATGGTGAATGTGATCATAATGTCTACCTAAAAGGTACCAATAAAGTTCATGAATAAAAAAAAGAATACTCTGTACTCCTTTCTAGCAAACCTTTCTTTATTCAAGACCATGGAAAAAACCAATCCTAGAGCTTGACACTGTCAAGTGAATTCTCTCAAATTTATATCCCTTCAGAAAAGGGACACTGGCATAATATCGTGATTTGTGCTAGCTCTTCTTCAGAGAGAAGGAATAAAAGCATTCACTGAATCAATAGATTTAAGACACATACTCTCTCGTACACACGTATGCATATAAATACATACAACTCAGTTGAGCTGTCTCTTCCTGATTCCTTGCATTAAGCTTTAGTTGAACTACAAAACTCAAAATCGTACTTAAGTTCTATAACATTTTGCTGTACTTATCAAAACTATGACTTTGAAAAGTAAATTAACAAATTAATCTCTGTGTGTGTTCGTGTTTCCCTTTCTCTCTTAGCTCTGTGGGTACTGCATACCTCCTGAAGTCAAATAATAAATTACATGAGTAAGGACAAAAGAACCTCAAGTGCTTTTCAAAAATTAGAACTAGAAAGTTGCTCACTTTATCTGACAGCCAAAATGATTTGATGAAGAATATTTTTGTAATTTTTACCTCTTCCTCATCCAAGACGGCCATAGCATTTGTTGTTCTTACTCTTTCCATGTTAACATCTTCATCTTCTCCTTCAGGTTCTTCTGGGTTTGGAAAAACATCACTGCTTCTTGGAGAAATTCTAAAATCAAAATGGCATGATAGTGATAGGTTTCCAGTTGAAAAGCTTTTAGCAAAAGCAATGAATTCTCTGTGAACTGCAATCAATTATTTGAGTAGATTAACAAGGAGCACAGCAAATTTTCGTTCTGAAACTCTCTCATTCACCTTTGAAACAGCCTCGTTACTGTCAAAGAATTAACTGATGCTACTTATAGCATCTCTGATTTTTACCTAAGTTTAATTCTCCTTGATGGTTATGGTAGCTTTTTTCCCCCCGAAATAATAAATTAACACACCCTCTGTGGCAAAAGGATTTTGAGGCGGAGTTTCATGAGAACGATGGATCAAAACTCTCAGAGTCAGGGATGGTCCCAGGAAACTTAGGACATCTAATCACCATTCCAGTGCCTACTCAGTTATTGAGCAGGATCACTTCTTGGGAATTTGTGTCAGACTCACTCTTCCCTCACTAATTCCTTTTTTCATCACCCCTCACTGAGTCCTGCTAATTCCTACATTTCTCCCTTGAGCCACCTCAAATAAATGCATTTATTTGGCTTTCCAAAACATGTTCTCACATTCTACTCTGTCCTCAACATTAAATTTGAGCCTGATATTCATTTTGGGTGGTAAGCTTGGTGTTCAAGACATACTTGATCTTAATTTTGTATTATGTAACTTATAATACCTTCTTATTTTTCCCTGTTTCAAGACCCTCTGGTATCCAGCTTCAATTTCATTTTCATTCTCCTACAACACAAGCCTTCAAGTTCATTTCAGCTGCCTCCTCTCAGCTACAGGAGGAAGGCATGTATCACAACCTTTGTCTTACTGCTCACACTTCATTTCCTTTCTGGATTGGCTACACTTGTGTAATTGCCTGTCTGTACTTGCACATTATTTTAAAGATTTGACCCCTTGCATATAAGCTTCCTGAAGTATACTAGTAATATCACAGTCTGCCTTAATTTTCATTCTTATCTGTGCTAATGTGGTCTCTCACTAGATTACTGTATACACAATGATTATAATTCATGTTACTTTACTGAGTTTACAAAGTCTCTTAAAATAATCTTGGTCAGGTGGTACTTTTAAAAATTAATTTAGACATATTAAAGTATCTTTAATGAACGAATATTAAATTGAACATGAAATTCTGTTGATTTTTATCAACCTGAACACAGGGTCCTTTTGCAACGATTTCTTCCTAATGTGTCCTTCCAGACATCGTAGAACAAAAAGGAAAATGAAAAACTGGAAGTAAGGCTAGGGGGAAAGAATGACAATCAAAATTAACATCATCATAAAAACAAGTATTTCAATTCTGGAACTTATTTCAGGAACTGGATGATTTGCTACAACTGTATCTATATATAAAATTACACTTGATAACATTTCACAAGGCTAAAATAATAATAATATTCACACTATTCATAGAACAATATTCTATGAGACTCTCAAAGTTATTTTCTCTGCTATTTAGAGAAAATATAAGGTAGCATTACTAAGTTATACCACTACTACTCATGCTGCTAAGAATTGGTACTTCACACTTGGCACCCCATGATTATTGTAATGATAATGATTTAGATCAAAAAGTCACTTAGTGTGCGTGTGTGTTTTCTTTCATATGCCTGAAATGCTGTTTTTAATTTGATGCAATTCAAAGAAACTCAAACCATGCAAAGGCTGTGTTCGCTCATGAATAACGTTGAAAAGGAAATGTCTTCTTACTATTAGCAATGCCAGAAATACTACTTGAGATTCTGAAGTTCCTAAGTAATCTGCAGAGTCATAAGAAATCTGTAAAACAAAGAGAGTTATTTATTTATATACCCTTCCCTTTAAATGACCTTGCCACCATTTTACCTAATTCTCCCCCATGTATCAGGTAAAGTCAATTTCTGACTGTGCAGAATGTCTTCCTTTCTTCCAAGGTGCCTCAGCCAACTTGTCTGTAGGCTGAGGTGCTCTTCTGTGAGATACTGTGAGTTAGCAGGATTCTGGGCAATATTGGCAAGATCCACTGAAGCCATGGGCAATGCTGTCTTAACATAACCCTCTCAACTTCTGTCTTTCTCTTCCTATTTGTGCTCTTTTGCTGCATTCTTTCCTCAGAAACCCTGTAGTCATATTTTTTATTGTTCCCCTATATCTACTTTTGGGAATAATCACAACAATCCTTCAAACCAAATCCATTACCAAGAGTTTCATATATAAATGCATCTTTCCAACAGCCCCCACCTAAAGGATATTTTATTTCATTATGAATAAAGGGTAAAGGAGTCATTTTTATTTATTGAGCTGTGTTTACCAAGACTTTTCTCCGAGAAAATGTAAATCTCTTGCAATAAATTTCAAAGTATCATAGCCATCTATCATCTAGAAAAGATATTGTTTTCCAAATTGGTGGTTTCTTATGACTCTAACATCATTTCAACTGATCTTGTTCTCCTAAGTGTCTCAGATGACCACTTCCAATAATTGTACCCCATTCCAAAAAGAGCTTGGTGCTCCCTAATTTCTTCCCTCTCTGCCATCAAATTGTACTTTTCCATATTTTTGAGATTCTAGTGTCCTTACTCCATAATTTGGAGTTGGTTAACCCTCAAACCACCAACTTTTTGCCACTGTCTATCACCCCCGTCATGTCCTTAAATTGTGTCTGTCTTAGTTCAGAATCCATGGCCTATTGTTCAACAAGCCCTCCTGATATGGAACCGCACCTCTCTCTCCTTTTCTTTTTCTTTATTTTTTGATACCGGGAGCCAAACTCAGAACCTTGCACTTGCCGGGCAGGTGTGGTGCCACTGAGCTTCATCCCTGGCTCTCCTTTTCTTTATCAGACTAACCTGGCAACTTTTTATCACTGATTGAACCCAATTCTCTACTTGGAATAAACTAACTGCCTGAAAAGCAGACTGTAACATAAACTCTCCACTTGGTTGGCTGTGCTTGAAAAGTAGGGTAGACTGTCTTTCAGTAGATTAATCCTACTGACCTCACTCCCTAAAATAATTTTTCATATCTTTTCTTCTATTGTCAAAACCCCGCCCCACCCCAATTACCTCACTCTCAGCTGATGACTTCATTTCCCTAATAAAAGCATGTTATTCTCATCTTTATACCAGCAAATCACTAAGCCACTTACCTCTATATTTATGTACTCTAATGATGATCTTGTTAAATAAATGGAACGTTTCTGCGTTTTTGGAGACCAACCCTTTTACTTGTGCACTTTATTGTATATCCAACTGTCTCCTTGACATTTCTCTTAAGTTTCTGTGAGGAACTTTAAACCTAACTTATCCAAAACTTAGCAGAGAAAGCACTTCTCAGTAGGGTTCCCAGAGTGAGAGTTAGCACGAGAACTATAAAATGCCCCTTGCCTGGGGTCTCCATTGACCTTCATGAACCAAGGCCTGGCTTCTTCCTGAACAAGAACATGCCCCTTGCCTAAGGTAAGACAATTGACTTTCTGAAGAGAAAGACTTCAAACTTTGTATGGCTAAGGACTCTGCTCATATTTTTGCAACGCCTAAGTCTTTCTCTACTGGCTGTACATTTTATGATTCTAGGACAGGACTAGAATTACTTACCTCAGAAAACATGGATAGAGAACCAATCAGTGTGAAGGGTGGTATTAATATAGTGCAGAAAAATAGCCTCAGAAATCCATATTCACTTAGATCAGTAGCAACTATTGTGAAGATGGTGACCTAAAACAAAAGCACAGCATAGTGTCACTAAAGTTTAACACGACTATAATCTTAAGTGAAATAAATCAGACACACAAGTTTAAATATCAGATTGTTTCTCTTGTGTGAGAAATCCAAAGGTTAAATAAGGAGCAAAAGGGAGGACAGTTATTTGGAAGTAGGAAGAACTTGTTTAAACAGAAAGAGTAAAAAGGGAAGGGGTAAGGGCAGGAAGGAAAAAGGGATTGAAAAAAGAGAGAACTGAGGGGAAAAATGGAAACAAAGCTTTTGTAAATGAGGAGGGAAGGGAATGAAGGGAGGGGAGGGGAATGGAAATAAAAGGAATTAAGATATATTATGTACAGATTTTATAGAATTTAAAAGGATATAGAAAGCATATTTCAAAAATCTGTTTTGAAATAAATTTGACAACTTCTAAGAAGTACCTTGGAAGA
>NW_004624870.1:3972558-4000353 GCF_000247695.1 Heterocephalus glaber
GAATGGGTAAGATTTGGATAAGGTTAAATGGACTGGAGGAGGACATGTTATACAGGTGTCCCTCAGCGTAAGGAAGTAAACTATAGCCAACTATGGGACATGCTCGGAGAACAGCAGCAAGTGGTCCTGTTTACTTGGAGAGTAAGCAGGAACTTGATTATGACAAGTAATAATGATGGAATGTAGATTTGATCAGGTTAGGCACTCAGTGTAAATAATGAGGTCCATATAACTACTGGGGATAAGTGATTTAAATTGCTTAAGAAATGTTAATATTTTAGTAGAAAATACAGTAATCTTGATTTTAATTCAAAGACTCTACCAATTACAAACAGTATGAGATTGGTGGGTTACTAAAACTTTGGTATGTTCTAGTCTTATTTGCCAAAGAAGGGTAATAGTAGCATCTTCTTAGGGCTATTTGAAGGATTAAATATGATAATATGAGTATTCTACATGTACATATTATAGCAAGAATCTAAAATATAGTAAACACTTACTAGGTAATAGAATTACTTAACAGTGATAATTACTATGATAAAAGCATATAGAAAAGAACGGCCAAAAAATGAGGTCAGAAAGACTAGAGAGGAAGGTAGTGCAATTGTCAGGATAAAGAAAAATATACTTCTGACGTATGATAAGAAAAAATGTTAAAATATCAATAAATTATGCTTACCAAGCAGCATGTTATGAAAATATTTTCCCAACATTTATTTAAAACTGGATTAACCATCCTTATATTTTTAATGTTCACAATCTCACCTTCCCTCGGCATTTTCAACAAATCCCAACGTGTCTCCAACATTAAGAACCGTACCTTAAATGGTAGCCAATACCCCACCTCTTCTTCAGGAACAGAGAAGAACCAGCGCACTTCAGCCTGCCATGGGATATCAATACCTTCCTATCTGATTATAAGAACCAAGATGAAATTGTATTAAGGAATTATTTCTTCACCATTCATAAGTGAATCCACTAACAAATAATGCATTTTAGAAGCATGATACACTAAAATAGATGCATTCTAATTCTGCCATGTGTAAAACACTTTCGTTGTCATCCAAAGATTGTAATGATAAATTATGTTTATTTGTTCTCTAGAATCTTTAGAAAAGTTATCAAGCATGTAAACAATGTGTTTCAAGCCAACTGATGTCCCTATTCAATAAAAAAAACCACGTCTCTGAAACTGTACTGGATATTTTACAACCTCTGATGCTAGATAATTGAAGTAGAATATGACCATAGGACAAAGTACTCTGGGATACAGACATGCAAAAATCTTACTAGTAAAGTGACAAGTGAGATGGAGCTTATAGAGCATATCTATTCACATTCTACACATGTTTCCAATTTCTCACTAAGATATGTGAATGAAAAACCAGAAATTACCAGCTAAGATATCAGCCTCATCCATAAACTGGGTACTGAAGAGAATTACTCTGTCTGATTTCCTCTCTTTCAGGAAATTCCATAAGTGGTGCCTTGAAAGAGGATCCAATCCAGCAGTTAGTTCATCCAATAGCAAAACCTGGACAGTAGAAATGAACATAAAAATGTTTTTCCCAGTCAAGTAGGATTCCTCTAAAAAGCACTATACTTGTAAAAGTGTTGAGGAGAAGCAACTTAGTACTATGTCATTGTAAAAATTCTCCTACATTTATTGTTTGTAAATTGTTTGATCTAATACATAGTCTTCAATCTGATTTTGCCAATAGTTTTACTTCAACTTACCTGAGGATCTCCTAAAATGGCAATCCCAAAAGTTAGTTTCCTTTTTTGACCACCACTTAAATTTTCAGCAAGAATGTCCTGAATATTTTCCATCTCTAAGTACCGTAGAATTTGCTGTACCTAACCAAATAAAGAACATTTATTTTTCACCCTTGCCCAGCCCTCCCTTCAACCCCTCCAGCCCTCCCTATTTACAAAGATTTTGTTCCTATTTTTCCATTTTCTCATATTAATTCCATACCCTTCTTTCCTTTCCCCTACCTCCCCTTCCTTCCCCTGTGCCCCTTTTCTTCCTATTTCACATTACCTATTATACATTTAGTCCTTATTTACACTTTCAGTTTCTCACACTAGAGAAACTATTTGGTATTTATACATGTGTGTCCTATTTATTTCACTTAAGAGTATGGCCTCAATGTGCATCCACTTAGCTATAAATGTCTCTAATTTCTCTTTTTCATGGCTGAGTAGCACTCCATTTTATAAAATAACCACATTTTCTTTATCCAGTGTCCAGTTGATGACCATTTGGGCTGTTTCCAAGTTTTAGCTATCACAAACTGTGCTGCTATGAACATGGATGCACATGTATCACTGTGGTATGATTCTTTTCATTCTTTGGGGAAGATCCTCAGCAGTGGAATAGCAGGGTCAAATGGGACGTCCAGTCCTAGTTCTTTGAGGTATCTCCATTCTGATTTCCACAGTGGTTGCACCAGTCTACACTCCCACCAGCAGTGGAGCAGGGTTCCTCTTTCCCCACAGCCCCACCAGCATTTGTTATTGGTTGATTTCATGATAGCAGCCATTCTTTCTGGGGTGAGGTAGAATCTCAGCATTATTTTCATTTGCATCTCTGGAATGACCAGTGATGTTGAACATTTTTTCATGTATTTATTTGCTATTTCTACTTCCTTGTCTGAGAAATGTCTGTTCATTGCAGATGCCCATTTTTGGATTGGGTCTTTAAATTTGGGAGGTCTGATCTTTTTAAATTCTTTATAGATTCGAAATAGTAGACCTTTGTCTGAGGAAAAGCAGGTGATGATTTTTTCCCACATTGGGGGTTGTCTCTTCACACTGCTGGTGGTTTCTCTTGCTGTGCAGAAGCATTTTAATAAGAAGAGATCCCACTTGTTGATTATTTGTGCTAGTTCACGGGCAACTGAGGTTGTGTTCATAAAATCTTTCCCTACACCGATGTCTTCAAGAGTTGTACCTAACCTCTGTTCCAACTGGTTCAGCATTTCTATTTTAATATTTAGATCCTTAATCCATTTCAATTTTAGTTTAGTGCATGGTGAGAGATATAGGTCTAGTTTTAATCTTTGGCAAGTTGAAACCCAATTTTTTCAGCACCATTTATTGAAGAGGCTATCTTTCCTCCAGTGAGGGTGTTTGGCTCCTTTATCGAAGATGAGATGGCTGAGTGTGTCTGGCGTTGTTTCTGCATCTTCTAATCTGTTCCACTGGTCCTCAGGTCTGTTTCTTTGCCAATACCATGCTGTTTTTATCACAGTAGCTTTGTAGTATAGTTTCAGGTTGGGGATTGTGATACCCCCTGCCATGTCTCTGTTACCTAGAATTGCTTTTGCTTTTCTGGGTCTCTTCTTGTTCCAAATAAATTTTTGGATTGTTTTCTCAAGGTCCATGAAGTATGCTGCTGGGATCTCAATTGGAATTGCATTGAGTCTACATAGCAGTTTTGGAAGTATGGCCATTTTCACTATATTAATCCTTCCTACCCAGGAGCAGGGGATGTCTGTCCATTTTCTGATATCATCTTCAATCTCTCTTTTGAGAGTGCTATAGTTTTCAGAGAAGAGGTCTTTGATTTCTTTCGTTAGGTTGATTCCTAGGTATTTCAATTTTTTGGATGCTATTGTGAAAGGAATTATTTGTCCTATTTCTCTCTCAGTGAGTCTGTCATTCGTGTAGAGCAAAGCTAAATAAGAACCAAGAGAGATTATGTAAAGGTGCAAATTTCCAACGATGAATGTTATTATATTGTATACCTAAAATGTACCAAGGATTAGAATGAATAATCGATAATGCAAAATAGGAAGAAACGGTCCAAAGGCGTAGGGGTAGTGGGAGGGGCAGGGGAAAGGAAAGAAGGGAAAGGAAAAATGATGAGAAATGGAAAAAATGGAAATAAAGTCTTTGTAAATAGGGAAGGGTGGAGGGCATGAAGGGAGGGCTAGGAATGGGGAAAAAATAAGAACCAAGATGCATCATGTAGAGGTACAAGTTCCCAATGAGAAATGTAATTGTGTTGTATACCTAAAATGTACCAATAAAAGAATTTAAGGAAAAAAAAGAACATTTAGTCCAAAATCCAAACGTTTATTTTTACAAAAATATTATTTTTTTCTGTCCTCAGAAAGGGCCTTTTTGTCTAAGCTTTAGATGATAAATTGTGTACAAAACACAAACACGTTTAGAATTTTCTATTTAAGCAATTTCATTGTCGTGGCTATGAGACAGCTCACATACCTCTTGTTCCACTTCATGTGGCAAAATCCCTCTTACTTTAGCAAACAACCTGAGATTTTCTTTCACGGTGAGAAAGCCAAATTGTACATTGGACTGTGGACAAACTCCGATGAGCTTGCTGACAGTTTCAAAGTCAGCCATTTCTGAAAGTGTGTGATTATAGATAGTGATAGAACCTATAAGCAGAAAGTGGAGAGTTACCATCAGAACAAAGTGTCATGTTGCATTTAAGATATTTAAAAATGGAAAACTATATGCAAATTACTAGATCCATTTAAACAGTCTACTTGTAAGCAATACAGCTGACTGATTAAAAATTTAATGTTCAGAATACCTTCTGACCTAGCAGGGATGCCAATCATTAACTGAATAATCATAAAGCTATTAACAAAATATTTAAAATGCAACATTTTCTTAAACAAATGCAATATAATTGCATAAAAATAACTTAAACTCTTAAAATTGATTTTTAAAACTGATACATGAAAGCATAAAAAGTGTACATACCATATAATGTATATATATAGTATAATATTTAAGGAAACTTCTAAAATTTTCTCTTAAATACTTGATGTAACAAATAGTTAACAGGCCATTGAAGTTAAGTAATGAAATTCATAGTTAATTCATTTGCTCCTGAACTTGTCCTTAGATAATTGTCCTCTCACCTGATGTTGGGAGTGACAGTCCACTAAGCAGGTTTAACAAGGTGGTTTTCCCAGCTCCGCTGTGACCAAGGAGGACAGTGATCTGGCCTTCATATATGTCAAGTACCAGACCTGGGACGATTTCAAAAAAATTACACTCAGAGCCTATGTGGTAACATTACATTCTCTGAAATTTGTATGTTTCTTACAGTATGGAATATTCAAAATATAATCAATCTTAAGATTCTTCCTTTTAAATTGTATTTTATATGATAAACATTTTAACATTATAGCATCATCAGTGACATACCATTATGCGATTAACAATTTTTTTATAAGAGCATTTTGTTCTTAAAAAGAGGCTGGCTATAGTAAAGACAGCTTCAAGACAAGAGTATACGATGAACTGGAAATAAAGCATATGATGTTAGCATATATGTTTCATATCCATAAGATTCTAAATAGTACATCCTATTTTTAAAAATTCTTTTATTGGTACACTTTAGGTATACAATACGTTTACATTTATCATTGGGTACTTGTACCTATAGAGGATGTATCTTTGTTCTTATTTTTTTCCCCATTACCTGTGCACCTTTCACCCCCTCCACCCTTCCCTATTTACATAGATTTCATTTCAATTTTTTTTCTCATAAAGTACATCCTATTTTAAGAATTGCTATATGATTTTTCATTTACTTTCAAATATTTTATTTTTTAAAATAAAGTCGAGTCATAATATTGGGAATATCTGTTCTTAATTCCTACCAAGGTGCTACAACTATAAGGCATCGTCACTGAGTCAAAAATCCATGTTAAATATAATGTTTGTTACCTTTCAAAGCTTCTACTTTTTCACACTGTCCTTTATATTCTTTTTTAAGGTTTTTGATTCTGCAAAAGAGGAAACCCTTTTGAGGAAACTGTAGATCAACACTTCGAGGCTGCAAGAAAATCTGGGGATTCTTTTGCTTTATACAGGCATGGGCTAAGGGCTCTAGGGTATCTCCTAAGAAGCAGCACCCTTGATCACTGTAGCCTCTGTTTGAGCAGACTACACAGAGAGGGGTAGCTAGCATGCAGAAATATAGCTATGAGGATTATGACAGATGACTCGAGAAGCTAAAAGCTGGAAAAGAAATCAATGGTTAGAAGATGCTATGGAGGAAAATTTTTAAAATGCAACCCAGACACCAGAGCAGAAAGATTAGGGTTTTAGAGTCAAACTGACATGGGTGAAGTCCCAGCTGTGTCACTTGGTAGGTGTTATAAATACTACATGCTCAGAAGTCATTGAGTTCAGTTCTTCAGCAGTCTAATGGGAATAACAGCATTAACTATCATGGAGGGGTAATTTATAGAGTAAATAAGATAATACATACGAAATGCTTGAGATATATAAATAAAATAAAATGAGAATAGAAGTCGACACGAAGAAAAGTTTAAAGCAAAGACAGGTTTAAAACTGGATGTGGTGGCACACGCGTGTAATCCCAGCATTCCCGGAGGCTTAGGAGGAAGCAAGTTTGAGACCAACCCAGGCAACATAGCTATTTAGCAAGACCTTGACTCGAAATTTAAAAATAAATAAAACAAAAGGGTTGGGATGTAGTTCAGTACAAAATCTTTGGGTTCAACCCCTAGTACTGTCACACACACACACACACACACACACACACACACACAAAGACAGGTTTTAAAAAAGGAATACATAGAAAAAGATTTGAAATGAGTCTAAAGTCTACTATAAGCCAGATTCTGTGCATTTTATCTGCTTTATTTTCTTACATTGTAAGAGCAAATCAGCACATAGATTGTATTATTTTGTCTAGTCTGCTATCACAGACTTAGTGGCTCAAATATCAAAGTTGTTTCTCATAGTTGGCTCCTGGGGAAGGCTCTCTCCCTGACTTGCAGAAGACTGCCTTTTTGTTGTGTCCTTTCTTAATGGTCATGTGCCTCTCTTTTGTCTTCTCTTCTTATAAACATATTAATCCTATCATGAAGCCCCCCCATGATCTCATCAAACCCTAATTACTTCTCATAGACTCCATCTCCAAATTCCATCACAGGTTTTCAATATATGAATTTGGGAGGACATGATTTGATCCATAGGATAGGTAACACCCAGTTTGTTATAGAAGAGACTATGGAGGAGATGGTCCTTGAGTTGTCATAGCCTTGAAGTGGGTACATGGGGTTTGGATACTGTCACTCTTCCTAAACTCTGTGGCCTTGGGCAAATTGCTTGGGTTTTCCTGGCCTTTCTTTCCTGATCTTTTCTTTTTCAGGCAATCATAAGTATCAGCTTGCTTTGTCTCATCATTTCTTCTAAATAATAAGAGTGCTGGGATTTTTCATAAGTTTTGATGGAACTCAGTGTTTATTATATTCTAGGTTAGGTAGACGCTACTCTGTGTTTGATACAATAGTACATTTTAATTGATATTTCAGTTTTCTGCCTTCTATGCTGAGAGTTGATAGTGAGCCAGAGTGAAGGACATTAGATAGATGGACATGAAGCTTTATAACAATGAACTGCTCTGCCAATATGGTGCACACCACAGCAAACGAAGCAGCCAGGCAGTCTTGGGTTACCAAGCTATAGACAAAACCTTCGGCACTATCCTGACAGACAGTATGTGAGACTCTGCTTCCAATGCCTCCACTGGTTGCTAGATATAATCTTTCTAGTTCATAAGACTAATCTTGTTACCTAAAATCCACAAAACTTCACTACATTTTTCTTTGCCTACTGAGTAGATCCAAATGCCTTCTCTCCATATTTAAAGCTTTCTATTACTGCTCTGGTAGGACCTGATTCCTTCCTAGGCATAGAAAAGAACAAAAAACATAATGTTTTATTTGGATGGAGATAATAATCTTCGAGAGCAGAACACCAACTCATGAGCAATAATAGAGTACAACTCAGTGTTGTCAGTTCACGTTGGACCTGTGGTTATAGAACCTAAATATTTAAAGACTGTTAAATTTCATAAAGTTACAGTGTTAAAACAGAATAGTGGAAGATGTAGAGAAAGGTTTTACTGAGGAGTGAAATGAACTCAACATTGAATGATGAATGGAATTTGAGCAAAGATCTAGGATCTTAGAGATTTCTCACTATTTGGAAGCCAAAGCACTCAATATTAAACAAAGCATGTCCATTGTCTCTGAAGGAAGAGATGCAAGGCACTAGTACTTCTAATTCTCCTACTCCTTTCCATCTCTCTGGAATGTCTCTCTCTCCTTTTCTGCAATATCTGTCTTTTTGTTTCATCGTAGCAGCTATAAGGGAAGAGGAGAAGGCCTAAGTGGATCACAGAGAAAAAGGGGTGAGAATAACAAATGAGGTGATGGCCTTGTCTGTCACAAAGAGAGCAGCAGAGGAAGGGACAGACAAGCACAAAAAGGAGAAAGAGAGACAGTGAGAAAAATGGAAATACACATATTATTTATTTGTTGGTAGTTTTTGCTGTACTACAGATATTAGTGAATGTAAATGCTGAGGATGTGAGAAAACACAGTGTGATTAAGAATAAAAGCAGCCTTTCTTGAGCGGATCAGACTGGTTGGAGGTTAGGGAAAAAGGGACACAGGTGGCAGCGCTTGTACCCCTGATAGACCCCTGATCTTGTTCTCCGTTGCATCCCTGTGTGATATGTTACCTGATGGCTTCTTTTCCATGGAATTCTGCAGGCACTAGTTCGAAGGAGTCATTGGATGAAGGATCAGATTCTATTTCATTCTCAAGTACCGCATGATCAGTTCTTTGATATTTACACCAAAAAGGGGGACTTTAGGAAAAACATGGCAGAATGTCGCTGTCCATATTGGGCTATATGACAAGGGGCAATTAAACATTAAGTCAGTCCAGACTTGAAAAACTTTAGTCACCATAGGGCAGCATGTCCATGCAAGCCCTTTGATATTAAACCCTAACCCCCATTGTCACCTTAAAGTATAACTGTTTTAGTGTCTTTACACATGCACAAAACCGTGAGGAAAAAATTACTGAGATGTCATCATCTAATAGATGTTTCCAATATGAGAGGGGTGTAGCATTGTAAACTAAATAAAGATATCCTTGAAGCAGACCGAGATGTTTCGGGAGGAATTGAAATCTAACATTAAGAACAGGTCTCACTTCAATTTGGTCAGATACATTAATATGTTTCCCAGAGTTCTTGGCTATGGTGAGAAACAGGCTCTGTGTCATTATGTGGCAGTGTTTCATCAAGCCAGCAAGTACCAGATGGATCAAAAAGAAACACCAGAGAATCTCAGGGAGCAACAAAATTGGGTGCAACTTTTTAAAAATAAAAGAAATGCAAGCTTTGAGATACAGCTAAGTTGAAGAGCACTTGTCTAGCTTGCATGAGGCCCCAGATTTAATTGCTAATACAAAAAAGCAAATGTGTAATAATGAAAAAGAAAAAAATGAGAAGCTTTCTTTAGTAATTCTTATCAATTAAAGATATAGCTTTTGATCATCATTAATCTTAGCAGGAATGGAATAGAAAAAAACTGGGAAATGCTAATAAATAATAGAGAAAAATGAAATAGGCTATGGAAGTTTCTGCCAGACAATAAGGATGATTAATTAAGCACATTTCTGAGTTTACTTTTATGTACCTTACAAGTTAATTATACTAAGTATATATTGCTGGTTTCATCATTTTTAAAAGGAAGAATATAAACATTTGCTTTAAAACAGGTTTTTCTGTAATAATAAGGGGGATGAACCCAGATTTACTATCATAAACATTAAAGTATCTATCTCTCTTGAATTATCTACCTACTGGCAACTTACAACTGAAAAATTTTTCAGAGAATTACAGTTGTTTAGTAAATCATCAAAATCAAGGCTTTTCATTTCCACACACTGAGATTCAAAAGCAACCTCAGAATTAATCTGAGCAAAGCTTTGTGTGCAGAATGAATCCCTTACACAACATCTGGGCCTTCAAATATGACTCTTCAATATTGTTAAAAATGTCACCTGGTCATGGTCAACATAATTGTTCTGCAGCTACCTCTAAATGTTATCATCTAGGATGGTATATTGAATTTTATTTTTTAAAATAATGCTACTTAACAGCCATCTGGGCTTCCACACTTTAAAAATAAAGAAAAGACTTTCATTTTCATGTGGTTTAAAGAAACCCAGATACATCACGTTATTTCCTCTGATCACTTAGCTTAGTACGCCTGTCAAAATCAGCATGAATATTTTTTGAATAATTTTCTCCCAGTGAACTCAAGGTAGATGCCATCTCAGAACTTCCATTTTAATAGAGCTCACAAAGTATTTGTATCTTTCTACAAAATTCTTACCCAGGACAATTTTGAAACCGAGTAAATCATAACTAGAGAAAAATAGTTTCTTTCACTTTTGAAAAGTAGTACATACATCTGTGGTCTTTTCTTTTACTCCTTAATATTCATTTTCCCCTAAAATTACTGAAAGCAGTTTGTCAATCTTTCTTTATTTAACAATAACCTGTATTTTAAATATGTATCAACAATGTAAAACAACTTCACTTACGATAACTGAATATCCTGGTATTACTTCCTTACATATATTACTTTAACTTTATATTTACAGGGTTTCGTTTACTAAAGTTGATAATATTGCATAAATTAATGGAACAATTGTATTATTTTTAAATTTTCCAAGCTCATTTCACTTACAGACTGTTTCTAATATACCAGAGTTCTATGTATTATTACAACATTTAAAAAAATTTCTAATACTGTTTTATTAAAGTATTTTGTATCTATTTCTAAATGTTCGGGCACTGCTGGGTTTTTTTGTATTTCAAATTTTTGATTGATCTTACCAAGGCTAGCTATGTTCTCTTGTATTTTAAAAGTGGTAAAATAAAAAAGGTAAAATCTTTTAAAAAGCATTTACAGTACTGAACATTATCAAATTTTAGTTTGTATGATTAGAGAATGGTATGATTTTTTGCTGTTAACTTAATCAGTTGTATTGCTCAAGCAAATTCCACTAGGCTATTGTTGAATTACTTGATGAATCTTTGTTGTAATGGATTTGTTCTTGCTCATTTAAATTGTACAACCATATTTCTTTCCCTGAATGATTTTTGTATTGTTTCTATCAACCTTGCTGTAATCCACCAATGTAGAGTAGGTCTTTTGTGCAACTTTATCCCTTGTTTAGTTCACCCACACACACCTTTGACATGCAGAGTACTTTTATGATTTCCTCCACTCAGATTAAGTAAGGTTCTTACCCCCAAGTATGATAATCCACAGCACAGAAATAATGACAGGCCTCAAAATGTCCTACTTTGGGGGCTTTATAACACAGGTAGATATCATTCTTCATCAGTCATTTCAGAAACACTAAAACACTATTTTAAAATCTCTTTTCTTCCTTTCATATACCTTTCTCTCTCTCTCTCTGAGCTCTTCCCTAATATTTATCTGTTATATACTCAGAAATGAACTCCATGGATGCATAGGTGAAAAACTTATTTCTCCATAGAAGAGATGATGCATTCAGCATCCAGTTATTTTTCATCAGTGACCCACCAATGTCTGCTATTTGTGTTCAGTGGGGAAGCACTTAAACACTTCTAAGTATCAAGAACTATAATTCTTCATCTGATTATGACCTACAGCATTAATAGCATAAATTATCCATAATCTCTTGCAAGTGCCTCTTTTAAGAAGAAATGGCCAAAGTCTTTCTAAGTCTTAGAAAGTGATTCTATAAACTAAATACAGAATGTTATCAGTCTTGTTTTAGAAATTTTTGGTGGAAATGCTACATAATTTACATTCTATACATTGCAGACATTTATTTTAAATAAAAGCACTTAATGAAATTGTATTGAATTACAATCATGCCACTACTTACTGGGCAAAATTTTGTCAAAATATAATGTCAATATCAAATAGAGAAGAGCGTCAAAAACCAGCATAAAAAGAGTAGCTATTATTATGAATGAGTTGTTTGAAGCATCCAAATGGACATTAGAATTCACATCATAGTCCAAATGTATAAGCTGTAAAAAGACAGAATTTACAAAGGGTTAAGAACATCAAGAATTACTGTCTCATTTCTGTTAGACACTAGGGTTGCAAAGATGAATAATCTCAAATCTACAATAATACATAGAAAACACCCCCAACTTATCTAACTACAAACCACAGTACATACATACCCTGTGAGAAGGTAAAAACTCACAGAAAGTGATAAACTGGACCTAGTAGAAGACTTCATCAGGATTAGTACATGTTGCCTGAATTATTGAAGGAATCTGTTTATAATGTTTCATAATAAGTAAAATAGTTACCCTAACTCTTACCTGGGCCATTCCAGCAGTGAAAGCAAATGGACTAAGAAGACATAAGATCCATTCCAAAAATGCAGGAAGATGTCTGTACAAGGCAGTGAATCCCAGGCTGCCCCAAAAAATGATAAGCAGAAATACGGCCAAACCAGTGAGGTGAGGTTTCTTTATCAACATGCTCATCAAGAAAGCCAAAGTTATCTGAGAAGAAAAGAAATTCAGCTGGTGTAATACTTGGAGAACTATCAGTGGCACAATAAAAGGAATTTCATATTAGCTATGATTGGGTAATTGTCCTTGAAAGACTGTTATGTTAAAGTCTTGGTGCCTTTCCCAATATTATTGGGAAATTATTAGGTGGTAGAACCATTAAGAGGTGAAACCTAGTGGGAAGTCTTCTGGTCACTGGAAGAATGCCCTTAAGTAGGACTGTAGTACTCTAGCCCCTTCTTCTTTCTCTATTTTTCACATCCTCATCACGAGGTGAGCAGTTCTGATCTGCCATGTATTGCCACCATGATTACGCTGCCTCACTCTAGGCCCAAACAAAGGAGCAGATCAACCATGGACTGAAACCTCCAAAACTATGAGCCAAAATAAAGCTTTCCTCATTATAAGTTAATTATTTCAGGCATTTGTTACGGTGACAGAAAGCTGACTAATGCAATATTATAAAAGTGTATTTATGTAGCATGTCCAGACCCTGAGTTTGAGCCTCAGCACTGCCAAAACCAAAACAAAACAATGTAAAACAGAACTATATACCATCAACTCTTGATTAGAAACTGTCTAGATACAGGTCTTACGTAAATACTGTAAACACAACATAAGAGGTGAAAACAAAATCAATGCAACATAATTGGAGAGAGAGAAAATTCATCAACTTACCAAAGACAAGCCATAGAGGAAAAAGAGAATGAAGACCACCATGAAGCCAGTTAACGCAACAATTTGGGTAGATTTTACAATAAGAGCCATCAAAACAGCCATGACAAGGATGAAGCCAGCATACATGAAGCCCCAGGAAAGCCTAGCAGAGAAATATAGACTCTGCTCAGAGTGCTATTGTACCATCACTTCATTTACTAATTTACATAGTCAGCACAAGATTTGTGACACACACCATTTATCAGGGATCAAAAGAATGCAATGGCTAACAAATCAGAAGCTTATATATTATAGGGGAAGGTAAGCTGGGATTGAACTTGGGATTCTCCTGCTTCAGACTCCTGAGTAACTGGGATTACAGGTATGCATTTCCATGCCTGGATAACATTATTGTTCTTTTCAATTTTTTTCCAGAATTATGAAAATCTACTTCTAGTTTGTAGACTGTACGAAAATAGGCCATAATTGCCAACCTTTGACATAAATGATTAAATATAGATTCAGATATACACAGAAGACATAAATAGATACAGATAAATACATGGATATCAAGATGTTTTTCCCCTCTACTATTAATGTCGCCCCAAAAAAGAGAAACAAAATTCCGTAGAGGGTAAAGAAAATAAGCTTTCTAACTACATAGGCCTGGGTTCAAGTTTTCTCTGCTACTTCCTGACTAGATAATGCTGAGAAGTAGTTATTTAATCTCCTTAAACTTCAGTTTTCCCTTTTGGAAAATATTAAGATAATTAAAGGTAATTAGATATTTTCCGGATGTAATATGGCAACTGGTCTATAGTGGGTCCACAATGAACAAGTGGTTTCCTTTTATTTAGAGTAGAAAATGCCAGCATGTTTTAGGAGGTCTGGTCTTGTCATTTCTGTTTTGTTTTCTTTTTCATTGTACTGGGACTCTAACTCTTGCATGTAACTGGACAAGCGCTCTACTTGGGTTCAACCCAAGGGGCTTTGCACCTTTGCATTCTTGCACCCAGCCGATATTCCTTTATTTTATTTTAATTTTATTTTGAGACAATGTCTCATTAAATTGCCCAGGCCAGGCTCAAATTTGTGATTCTCCAGCTTCAGCCTTCTGAGTAACTGAAATTACAGATGTGAGCTCTCTCACCTGCCCCTGAAGTCTAATTATTAATGCTCAATTGTAAGGCTTCCATTTTAATAATGCACTTCATTTTCTGGAAGTTGTTCGTTTATATGTTTTTATAGGCCTCCTCTTAATACCATTCAAATGCTGTACAAATAAAACACCTCAGCCTTTCCTTGCGGGAGGAAAAAAAGCCCTGACTTTTAATTCTTCCTTATTTGCATTTATTTGAGTTTTCCTTAAATCATATTAGTTATTTTTCTCCAACTCTTTGTAGATTTTCATCATCTTTTAAAATAGAGTAAGCACTATTTCCTTCAATATAGAGATACAACACTTCACACACACACACACACACACAATAGGAAAATCTCCCATTGTAGACCAGATCAGCAATCTAATTTGTCTTTTCTATTTCTGCACTCAGAATACTGAACACTCACTGGTCAAACCTTAGTTTTCTAATTTCCATCTACTGTCTTCCAAAAATGTATGGAATAACATTTCCTAAGCATTCTGTGAAGAAGTTTAAACACATTTCTTGCCTTAATCTTCATGACCAATGACAAAAAAATAATATCAATGTTTAGAAAAAAGAAAACTGAAGTTGAAAGAGTTGAAATAATTTGTGCAAGGTGGAAATTACTAAATCCCGAGTTGGAGAAGTCCCGGGCTTCCTGTCACCCAGGCCCATCTTCTTACCACTCAGCAATACTACCTTCACCTAGGGAAGCTCAGTGCTCAATGAGCATAACTGCTTTCTTTTCTCAGTGTTATAAAACTGCTGACTCATTCAACCTGGGGTGAAAACTAGGCACCATTTTTAATGCGGTATCTGAAATACATGCTCTGTTGCTCATTGAAAACCTCAGCTTCTTATGTTTGGTTTAACCAGACGTGGTAACTAGTAACTGAGAGTCGTCCATGTATTGTCAGTACCCTAAGGACTGGAAGACAGCTACAACACAGGTATCTGTCTTTAAATTCTGAGAATTTGAGGTTTCAGTTTGCAAACGAGTAGGTCCATCATTCATCTATAACACAGTACTTTATGCAAGCGTCAAGTCTAAATATGCTATTTTTATAGATCCAAGGAGACTAATCAGCCGAGTCATTCTGTTTATGCTGAACAATGGATTGCAGTCATATGATTTACCAGAATGCTGATTCTCGAAGTCCCATCATTGTCATCAGTGATTTAATGTATTGTCTTTCTTGTGTAACATTGACTGACAAATGATATATAAATGAAGAAAAAGAAATAATGCAGAAGAAAATGAAAAAATCAGTTGTAATTCCTCCTTGAGCAATAAAAGGCAGTATCTTCATATTTACACCAGTAATTGACATCAGCTCTTCCATTATTGAATGATTCACTGCGATCTTAAGAAAGATAGTGATGAAAAATGATCATTAATCAAATCAGTACAAGTTCATGCTCTTTCACTGACTTGTAAGGAATCACACACATTTCACACACAAATATGTAGACTAACGACCCCTTTTGTGTCTTAGCTCCTTGTTTCCCCTGGAACTCTTCAGGTTTTATCATGACTCCCTAGAACATCTCTGGCTACCAAATTCCCTAGAAAAAAGTTCAAATTATGCTTTAGACCAATTGGAATAACATTTTAATAGTAAATCTTCACTGATATTTCTTAAATATTCTTTCACTTCATTGTTTGCCTAAAACACCTTTTAAAAACTCATTACTGAACACTTATTATAAATATCATATTTCCACCTCCCTTATCACCAGATCTTTGGATAAAAGTGTCTATTCTGTGCTTATTTTCTGATACCCAATGGATCAGATGGTTTGAATATAAAACTTGTTTACACAATGGTTTGAATATAAAAGTTGTTTGCTATATTGTGCCTAGTTAATGCAGTGAATAAATTATAGGAAAATCCATGTCTCCATCCACTAAACTTTAATTTATAATGCAATTAATTTTGCTTAACTTAATACTCACTTCTATGATAGCAGCATTAATGGCAGCTTGAAAAGCTACAAAACCTTTCTCCCAAAACATTGAACTTTCACATGTGATTTTTTCATCCACTGCTTGACAATGAGCTGTAAGAAAAGCAGAACAGATCCTTTATTATAGTATAGGATGCTCTTGGTTATGTGAAAAGTCAAAATTTCCAATGTTCCTAAAGGAATTCAAAATCTACAATAATGTAGTGTATTGTAAGACATCGCAATTGAGGTTTGTAAAGTGTACCCAAGAAAGAATACACTAGAATTTCTTTGTTAATATTTGTATGACCAACTAACAATGATTTTTCACTCAACTTTATAATTCTCTCTCAATTTCAGAATGTTTCTGCTGAGATTTGCTCTTCTGTTTCTTGTGTATCCCCCCAAAAGGCACTAAAATGATTTTTAATATTTGGGAATTATTTAAAAGGAGCTTTTTTATTGAGGTTTTATTTAGGAGTAATATAGAAATAATAGAAACTTCAAATTTTTTTTTTTGTACCGGAGATCGAACTCAGGACCTTGCAGTTGTGAGGCAGGTGGAGGGACCACTAAGCTAAATCCCCAGCCCAGAAATTTAAAATTTTTGATGAAAACCATATTTTAAAATATATGTTCTACTGAATAAGGATGGATTTATTTTATGTTCAGAAAATATATTTTTTGTTCATTTAACTTCTGCTATCACATATACCTTTCTGTAACTAATGCTTTGATAGCAAAAAGAAAAGTGTTTTTCTGCTAGGAAGATTACCTGAATGGTCTTTGTGTTCCTTGATCTTAGGGATTCTATGTCCCCAAGAAAATTTCAAATGATATGAGAACATATCATTAAAGATAACTCTCACTGCATCTGTTGAATAATTTAAATTCAGTTCAGTCATGCTCTTTTCATCAGGCCATCCCATGATTGTCCTTCCTGCCATGTGAAGAAAAACATGGTTAAGTAAGATTTCTATGCGGTCCAAAACCAGCATGCCAAATTCAATTATGTTGAAGTTATTTTTTAGAGGTATTTATTCCCCAGATGCAGTGCTGTAAGACTCATACTTAGAGGTGAGGTGGAAGATTTCTACTGTTATAGGGTAAATCAGAAGTGTTATATGGCAAATACTTTTATTGCAAATATATTACCTTTCATGACAATATTTTTATTGCAAATATTGCCTTCCAAAAACAAAGTGTTTAGCCAGTAATTTAAATGAATTTGAAGTAGTAGCAATTCCATTGCATCCATTTAAATTCATGTACAGGCATATCTACCTAACAACAAAGCTATTTTCATTAGTCAGTGATATCAATGTGGCCAGATTTTAAAGATGTCATAAAATTGTCAAATATGATAATATTTTCCTGAGAAACTGTTTATTCTAAAATATATAATGTAAAAGGCTGTTACTAATGAAACCCAGACACTTAGCCCACATAATTTCACAGTCTGGTGCATATTCCTGATCCCTACAACACATTCTTAGGTTCTCTGTATGTCCTGTAATCCACCACCTGCATTCAGAGGCTTAACAGAGTCAGATTTAATCCTTGTGGTCAGATTATAAATGGCGATAAATTATCAGAAGCTCATAAAATCTGATTGTTTCTCTTTTGAGATATTAGCAACAATTAATGTTCAGTGCCTAGATCCATTAGTTAATGAAGGCTTCAAAATGCTGTTACTGTATTCCTATCATTTCTTTTTCATTTATAAGTAAAAAGCCATTTATAAAATAGTGCTTTTCCGTTGTCTATACAGTTATGGAATTTTATAATTCAGATAAGATAGATGCTGGAATTTCCCGTTTTTTAAAAGTTTACATCATAAGCACTCATTTGCTGCTATTCTATAATGTAAACAAGAAATTACACTTTCTTTTTAATCTCATTCTTAAGGCAGAGTTAAATTTCTATTTGACAAGTTTTGAATTATAATTATTCTACTTATTGAATCCCAACTTGAGACAAGTTGACTCCTGAATCCTTTTGACATAACCAAAAAGTTCTTGATGATTTCCTAACCTCTCTTGAATGACAAGATTCTTCATTCTATAAGGTTCCTGTCCCAGTCTTCTGCCTTTTCTTTTTTCCAGTACTGGGGATAGAACTCAGGACCTTTGCATCTCCCAGGGTGCCAGAGTACAGGTCTACACCATCACTCTAAATTTGCACCCCCTTTTTTTCATACTGAGACTCTTGGTTTTCAAGAACATAGGGTCAAGATTGAGATTATTCTATAATTTCCTATTGGTTTATCCTACTTCAAGCATATAATATACTCACAACAGCAATCTAATACTGCACTACCAGATAATTACTAACAATGGCTTCAATTGGTGTTCTTCAACTGGCTGTCTACTTTCCTGTGGATGCTTGTTAGCTCTTACGGGCTTCTCCACAGGCCCTTCAGGTATTCCATTGCTTCCCTTGTTTTCTTACCATCCCAGAGAGAAACACTTCCTCAATCACTTATATTTTGGGATACAAGGAAAAACTTTGTACCTAGTTTTGTTGTACATGTTGCTCATAGGTATCTGGCTTTGCTATTCAGTTTCTGTTTAGAATTTTATGTATTTGAAGAGATTTTTAAAAAACATATCACTTCCATTCGATCTTTCCAGAATCTTCTCTAAAATATAATTTAAATAAAAATGAGCTGAACTCATTTTAATATGTACTATAAAGGATAATAATCCTTCAACAGAATCATCTAACAGGACACTAGTCAATGGAGTAAGAAAATCTCCTTGATACTGGAAAGGATTATGCTTTACTGCTGTTAATAAACTCCAGAAACATCAACATTTAACACAACTTATCAAGGAAATTCCACAATGAATTTGTATATTTTGCAAACCAGAAAATTATCATGAACTCCAGAAAACATACCTTTCATGAATGGAGCTGAAGCTACCTTGCTCATTATCTCTTGGGTGGTTTTGGATTCGGGTGCGAATGCAATAATATAATTAGAATCATTGAAACTATCTACACGTCCTAGATCCATCGCAGGTATTTGGGAAGAGTCATTGACTTGATGTAAATTGGAAGAAAATAGGAATGCAAACAGTACTAGAAGAAATGATAAAAGCCATTCCTACATAGCAATGAGAGAGAAATGAAATAAATCAAGAGGTGTTCTACCATAAACAACTGAAACCACTTAATCCTGCTATGAGGCTTGCATTCCATTTTTTTCTCTCCCATTTTTAAATGTTTTAATTTACTTCTGTACTTTAATCTGCACATTTGAAATATGCACACTGTCCAAGACAGATGTGACATCAACATCAATTAGTTTGAGAATCTTAGGTTTATCATTCTTAAAGGCAGGGCTGGATTCCTCCATGAATGGCCGAATGGTTTATCATAATTTTGAAAAGTAGGTAGCATAAAACAGATAAGTAGCCGCCATCAGCAGGAGCAAGGTCATATTTTCTTTCGTCTTCTGCTGTCTGCACAGAATATTGCTTATAAAAATAATTTTTAAATTGTCACTGTGACTGTATTTTGGAATTGGAAGTACAACACAATGCATTTGAAGCCCAGTGATAAAAAGCCATGTTATTATTTTAGTTATAATTCTAAACACAGGCTTTTACAAAGAGGTATACATCATATTCATTACATACAATTTTATCTATGTTTGTTGATCTGTGTCTATCTACACAGACAAAAATATAGATATAATGTTTATTAAACAGACTTAAAAGTTTGGATTTAAAACATTTGTATACAGTACAACCTCAACTTTTATATCCATACTTACATAATCCTTGCTCCATGCAGAAATTTTTTGTATACTTTATTCACTGACAATCCAACCACTCAATACATACTTATTGAATGAAGACACACACACGTTTTAATAGATCAGATGCTAACAGACCAACTCTTGAACTATGGCACTTCATGAGTGATTTCAACTTATTATGATTTTGTACATTTACTGAATTTTCTATACAAAGCACATGTAATCATTGTTACAATAAAAATAAGTATTTTTTCATAGAAGTAAAAGATCAAAATGCAGCTTTGTTTTCCTGTTTAAACGTCCACTAGTTTTTTCAGGCTGAGATTATCTGTTTCCATAGTTGAATTGTTCCAAACAACTAAAATTTATCTTTATGTTTCTGTTGATTGGCATATAATATTTGTGCATATTTATGAAGTACACTGTGGCATTTTGAGTCACACATATATTGGACAATAATCAAGATAATTACTATGTCCATCACTTTACATTTTTATTTTTTATTTATTATAAGAACATTCTTTTGATTCTTTAAAACTTTGGGACAATTCTGAATTAAATCTGTGCTAAATTCTGCCTCTTTCTTTGACTTTGGCCTTGAAATGCTGTGTAAATGCTTTCATTAAATTCAAATGAGTTCAGATGTGAAGAATTCTCTGTAGTATAGAGACATAGCTTCATTTTGAAGGAGTTTCTGAATATGAGTGCTTTTAAAAAATATCTCAAGTAAGACATACAATAATTACACATTTTTAATTTTATTTGAAAAATAGCGGGGTCCAGATTTGGAAAAATCTAGCCTGCTAATTAGGCTTAGAATGTACAGAAAACATTAAATGATGAAGATAAAGTGTTTGTGTTGCTGAGAAAATACTTTTCCCCTCTAATTATGGGAACACAGATTGAACCATACCAACATGGTCTCTCTTTTCATTCTCCACTTTTTAAGGCAGTTCTTGCAGAGAAGAGTCCACATTTGTTGATGCACGCATATGTGTCTCTTGCTCATTTTGACCTGTTTATTTTTAAAGCGAAGAAGTAAAGGAAGCAAATATGAATGTCCCAAATAGAAAACATTGTACAATCAAGCAAAAGAGAAACATTTTAACAGCTGTTTCCAATTGCATGCTTAGAGAAGAATGCTCAAAGACTTAAAAAGAACAAAAAAGAGAGAGAAGAAAGAGATGCTCAATCTCTGAATTGAAAGAAATAAAAATTAAAACTATTGAGATAACATTTATTTCTCATTGTACTGACATATATTAGAGAGTTTAATAGCATCAGGAGCTGGTGTCCCTGCAGCTCTTGGCAGTTAAATTGTCTAGTAGGGATAAAGGAATGTTATATACTAATAGTGGAAGTATAGACTTAGTCATTTAGGAGATTTATTACATTTTCATTACTACTAAACAGTATCCTACTATTGATCAATTCTGCTCCTAGATATGTATCCCAAGAAAATTCTCTTATGGGTTCACCAGGGAGCCTGTATATGAATGTTTTCATAGTGTAGATTATTGTGGCATAGTGTTGCAAAACAAATTTCAAAGCATACCATCCAAATAGTGCTAGACAGGAATTAAAAGCAAAGATTGTTCTTTACTCATTCACATGAAGCTAAAACATAATGCTAATTTAAAAATAAGAAACAAAGTTTCAGTTATATTATATGATTTATATGAATTTATACTATGTGCAATGCATATTTTTCAAAAATATCCAGGAACTAAAGGAGTACCATCAAATGTCAAAAGAAGGTCACCTATGACCTTGGGAAATAGGAATGAAGTCCAGGTGTGAAACAGGAGCTAGAAGTTAGAGGAAATAAAACAAGACATGCTCTTTGTGTGTCACAACCTCAAGAGTATAATTAACAAAACTCGTTATTCACCTTTTATAAATGAAATCTGACAAAGATTCAAGAAAAACACACAAACACAATGGCATCAAAATACAAAAGCAAGTACATAGAAAATATAAAAATTACAAAGACTTTCATACTGTTCATTATGGCTGGATTCGCCTACGTAGATGGGCTTCCAGTAATAATGCCATCAAGAGGCTCTGATAGCTGAAAACCCCAAGTAAAACCAAACTGCACATTTCCACTGAGAAAGCAATTCTGTAACTGGTCTTGGTACCTACAAGTGTTTAATACGTTGCCCAAGTGGCTACTCTTCTTTCTTTCTATAAATTAATATATATGCTAGAAAATATAAATAAGGAAAATTATATGATCTAATTGTCATAAATGTGGTTGTTTCAGTTAAGACTAATCTTTTCCACTGCCTATTTTGATGTAAATATCAGGAAGAAAAGAATAATGCTCACTGCGTTAGCACAAAGCACCTCATTAGCTTAAATTGCACTGAATAGAAAAAAGTGTGTAACTTAAAAGTTATAAATTGGTTGAAAAAGTCATTTCCCAGTTAGATGAAATTCCTGATATTTGAAGAATAAATGCTTTGCACAACAAATTAGATTAAAATTCTTTTTATTAATTATGATCAACAAGTTTAATAAAAGTATTTCTTCAAGTTTTCTTAATGAAAATATTCTCGTCAGTTAAAACAATTTGAAACTCAAAATCTTGTATCCTCTAATGTTAATAATTCCATTGACAGTAAAACTAAATAATAAAGAATAAGTAGTTCTAACTTTGCAAATAGTTCATACTTTCAAAGAGTATAAAATCACATTCCTTTCAACGTAGCTAATAGCCTATTCTATTAGATGTGCTATTTGTCCAAAGGCCCTTTAGTCATGGGGTAAAATGGAAAATCTTCCAACTGGTTATTTAGCCATACAATATAAAATACTCATAATGCTTTGAAAAATCAAAATGACTAGTAATTCACTGCATTTAATGATTTCCACCCAAATGTTTTGATATTTCTGTTTCTAGTCTTTATATTTACAAATGCAAAATAACCACAATTTAGAAGTTAACTTACTCTCAGGAAAGCTGAAGTAAAAATCTAGAAACACAGTTCATCCACGGGTCTTTGTGTCCTGGAGAATAATTCACATTCCTTTTGGGTCACTACTACATCAGGGTTTTAATTTCATGTTTATTGTGTGAATAGTTCCGTTTTAAACTGATTTCCGAAGAGGATTATGGTCTCAATTCAGACAAGCTGCCAAAATCTCTGTGTTCACATAAGTGACTCCTGTACTGTTTTCCATTTCTTTGTCTCCTGCCAGTTCCGCAGCAGGGAGTTCAGGGTTGCAGATGGTTGGCTGGACGTAGCCAAACATGAGGAACTATTAAACCAAGGAGAATCTAGTCTTTCTCAATTGGCCTTTTTCATTATAGGCCCTAAGGGACAGCTGACCCCCCTCATAAGATTAAAGATTAAATAAGAAGCTAATTCAGAGAACGTAGAGCAAAGCAAAGCAGAAAACAAATTTTTTTTTCAATGACAGGGATATACATAGAAATTGAATCAGAAAGTTTCTCAAAATGTTCCACAGGTTCTTAAGATCTGGATCTAGAAGTATGGCAATGAAGTGATGTAATTTTTTTCCCAGGAAACAAAGTAAATTGAATTGTTACCTGCATCTCAGTTTTCATTGCATGCATCTTTCTTGGGGTAAAAAACAAAATAACAACAGTAAAAAAACAACAAGAGAATCTTTAGAGCAATGTTGTATAAAAAAATGCCTGCATCCTCAAGGCTTGTTCTTCCTGTAGCAGGTTCCAGGAAGCAAACTACTTTCACCTAGTTTCCCCATAGGTGACTGCTGTCCTGGTTTTCAGTATAGTGAGAAAAATATTTTAAACAGGTAATAGCTATCACTCTATATTTTTAAAATACGGCATGTGAGCAGAAGACAAGGCTGTTCCAAAATTTATTGTAATTAATGGAGTCTGTTTTGGGCTAAAGAAGACAAGTAAAAACAGTCTGCTCATTCTGTTGTCAGCCAGTGTCTGTTAAATTCTTCTGCTCTAAAATTACTTCCTGAACACATAATTGAAGGGAAAACAAAACCTGCTTGTAATTTTGAAATCAGACTTTTATCTGTGTCCCACTGATCATGAATACCATTTTAAATCTACTTTAACTACCCTAATTCCTTCAATATTTATTCATTTCTACTCTTTGCTAATTATATGAGATCAAAAATTTTCAGTAAGCAGTCTGTAGAAGCAGACTGCACTCATCAATCCATGAGACACCAAAAGAGACTTCTGATTGTTTCTCTCTGTCTACTTTCTCAGTAGAAGATACAACTATCACGTTTAAGAATACTGCTAATATTTTGTGCCCTGAGAATATAATTAAGGAAGTTTGTAGGATAACATGGTCTCTCACTTTCAGTTCCGGCCCTCATTAACTTTCTGTCCTGAATTCTGTCCCTTCCCTTCAATATGTTGGCTTTTCCTTTGACATGTGCCGTACTATATAATCACTGTGACCCTGTAACAGAGCAAACTCACCCTCACCAATCTTCTCAACAGTTTTAAGTTTAGTCGTATGTATTTATTCACTCTTCTCAATAAGCTTTAGACTCAACTTGCCAATGAAGATAACTTTATAGAATTTCAAAAATTAGGTGACACTTTTTTTGTTTTGTTTGTTTGTTTGGGTACTAAGAATGCAACCCGGAGTACTGTAGCACTGAGCTGCATTCTCGGCTACTTTTTAGTGCACAACTACCACTAAGTTGTGCAGGCTGGCCTCAAACTTGCTTTCCTTTTGCCTCAACTTCCCAAGTAACTGAGATTATTTATAGACATGTGCTATAATTCTCAGCTGAAAGGCACTGGGGGTGGAACCCAAGGCCTCCAGTAAGCTAGGCAAGCTCTCTGCCACTGAGTTATATCCCCAGGCTCATGCATAAATATTGACACATTTAACCTGGAGTAATAATGCCATAAGATAGACACAATTATAATCAACCTCACCTTACAGATGACAGAAGTTGAGGTTTTAGATGTTACATGGAAATAACTCCCAACCTGTTAGATGTGCCAAGTTCATATCTCAGGATATTGAAGAATGCAGTCGAGGACAAAGTTTGTTAAGAATAGGAAGTGTCTTACTAAGAGAAAGCTCCGAAATGAAGGAGGGGTTCCAAAAGTGGGTTGTCACTGAGGGTCTTTGTCAAGGGGTTTTTATATAATAAAATTACATCACAGGTTACCTTGGGTCAAACTACAATCAACCTATAGGATTATAAGTACAGTTACTTAGCTAATACTGATCTAATAGGAAGACAAGGTATGCAGCATGAGTACATAGCATGGAGAAGAACAAAGGCATTTCTGGAAGGGGTAGGAGTGAGGGTCAGCATGTTCTTATTGGACCAAAATGTGCTATTTACAGTATAGCTTTGAGCTGTTGTTTATCTCTGGGGAGGCTTAGCCAACATGTCTTCATCTTGGGGTCTAGTTTCTATCAATTCAGCGCTTGCCCACAGGTCTACTTTGCCGCTTCTCTATTCTATTCTGTCTTGGGCCTAGTCCCTTTCTAACTATCAATTCTGCTTAATTTGGCCATCTGTAATATAGAGTTTATATAACTTGCCCACATCCACTTGATGAGTTACAGGACCTAGATTAAAGCCCAAAACATGTCCAGAGTTTATGATCTTAAAATACAAATGCTATGCTTACTCTTATTTGTATGTATCTCTGTTCATTCAAATAAATAAATACATCCTTGTCACCCATCTTGAAAGCCTGCACTTCTTGTTCCGGGAAAGGAGTCAGTGAAACTGCAACTTAATTCTACAAATACGGTTGGTTTTGGAACCTCCTTGGACCAGTCCAGTGACAGTCTCAGCTTCCCAAGTTGCTGCTGGGACTACAGTCCTGTGCCACAACATCTGGCCAAGAAAAGTTTAATTTAAACAGAAGATAAAATAAGATGACTGGGGAAATGAGTTGCTGATCCTGTAGATTTACATTCTTTCCATGCAAAGTAAAACAATTGCAAAATTAATTAAAAAGAAAAATTAAATGATACTGTTTTAGGAACATCTTGTAAGCAGACAATAGTCAAAATATACCTGAGAATTGTAAATACAAACTTCATTGAAATATTCTCGCGAGTATACACATTTTTCAATTTCTTTGGCCTTTTCCTTTACTTATTTTGCAGCAGCATTCTCCAGAAGTGTCAGAAGTTTTCTGATATGCTTTGATTCAGACTGGCATGTTTTTTTGGGGATTCTTACTTGCTATTTACGTCCAGTACTCATTACCCTGGGACTTGAGTGGAGCTCTGCTTATCACTGTGGACAAAACCTGCAAAACTTGATATGCAAGGCAATGTAGCGGGAAGGGGTCTGTAGGCAGGGAAAGAACAGAATAAGGGATTCATTAGGCTTTCTGGCTCATCCTGACCAGAAAGAGTTAAAACTTTATTGGAAGGAGCATATTATTAAAAAGAGGGAGAGTTGATAAGCAGAAGCATGAAAAATCCCAGAAGCTACTACCCCCCACCTCCAATGAAATGCAAAGGAGACAAGGGGCAGCCACCTAACTCTTATTTAGTATATGCAAATACATACACCTATGCCCTTATATATATATTTTTTCTCACTCTAGGGTCACTGCATTACTGCACTACATACCCACATCCCCTTACTTAATCACTAACTTTAAATTGCCTTTCTATCAGGCTACCCCCCAACTAATGCTCACAAAAGGGGAGGAGGGAATCACACAAAGCCCTCCGCAAGGAATATGCACATAGGAACAGGTGCCATTGCTATTAAAATCAAAGACAACCAGAGAGCCAATCTGACTGTGTCAAGGTCCTGGTACCTACATGGACAGAAGGGTCACTAGTCCTGATAGAAGACAGGGACAAAGGCTCAGGAGAATCCATCTTTCCAGAACATCCTGCCCTCTCTTTGGGGGCAGCTTTCTGTCTTCTGCTTTTCCCTCCTTACAAATGAACTGTCTTCCTTTCTTAAATTCTGTCCCATTAATTTTTTTTGGTGCTGAATTTACAGTCCCACTTGCTTGCTCATCCTAGCAGAGGCACAGTTCTCACTCTGTATGTAACAGAAAAAAGAATCAAAAGGAGAGACAGAATGCCTGCTTTATTTCCCAGAGGCTTTTCTGGTCTTGTTTTTTGTCCTTCTTAAGTCCCAACTACACTATCTGCCCGTGGGTCTTATCTGATACACTCCAAAATCTCTTTTTGTTTCCAGAAATAAAATAAATAAATTCTACATGTCCAGTTTCATGCATTTTTTTTTTGCCTTAAAACATCCTTTGTAAGATACATTCCTGTCCTCCATTTTTATTTGTATTTACAATTCTCAGGTATATTTTGACTATTGTCTGCTTACAAGGTGCTTCTTAAAACAGTATCATTTAATTTTTCTTTTTAATTAATTTTGCAATCGTTTTACTTTCCATGGAAAGAATGTAAATCTACAGGATCAGCAACTCATTTCCCCAGTCATCTTATTTTATCTTCTGTTTAAATTAAACTTTTCTTGGCCAGATGTTGTGGCACAGGACTGTAGTCCCAGCAGCAACTTGGGAAGCTGAGACTGTCACTGGACTGGTCCAAGGAGGTTCCAAAACCAACCGTATTTGTAGAATTAAGTTGCAGTTTCACTGACTCCTTTCCCGGAACAAGAAGTGCAGGCTTTCAAGATGGGTGACAAGGATGTATAGTCCTACTGTCTCTCAGATTACCCATTTGGCAGGCCATGTCTGAATGCCAACCATTTATATGGGTTAAAGTTGAGATATGCTACCTGCCAATACTGCAGTCTCCTTGTAGGATCAAGGAAGTGAAATTTACAGGTAAAAGAGGTAGACTATTAATGGATAAAAAAAGCCAATTTGCAGATGTAATGGAATTGCCCAGGCTTATGGTATCTTTTTTTTTTTTTTT